>JPKZ01001456.1:8627-52366 GCA_000803305.1 Toxocara canis | reverse complement strand
CGGGCTGGGGAAGGAAGGGAGGATGGTAATATCACCAGTTGGCCTCACTGGAAAGACACTTTAACGTATTGTTTTGCTGGTAAATGGAAAATGTTTAGCCGATGCTGTTACTAATAATTATTACTAAATTACAAGTTCAACTAGCTTTTATTAGTAAACTTCCTATTTGTTCGAAAATGTCGATTGCTTTTCATCGACTGTTGTTTCGGATATTCCGATCAACCTACCCCTCCCCCTACCTCTCCTACTCTGGGCAATCCTTGATATAGTTCGGTAAAACCCCATAATCCTCTCCTCGCTGATAAGTGTTTGAGTTTTAATTTTGGTTCGCTGGTTCTCCTGTAGGTTGGGTGTACATGTAACTTCATTTAGTAGTAGTAGAAGAAGAAGAAAGATAGTCTTTATTCACATGAGTAAAGATAACTGCACCAGGCAGTAGGGTATATAACAAAACGGTACCGACATAAATGCGGTTATACGAGCACACGTTTAGATGAATTACACATATGTCCAGGAAAGAATCGAACATAGCAAGCAAGGAATGGCAAGAAAATGAGATGCACATGTGAACCATTCAGCATAAGACAGTAGACAAAAAATATGAGATGTGACTCAATAAATTAATTTAGTAATTGGTCCGATGTCAAATGCGGAGCGATTCTACGAGGAAGTTCATTCCAAATACGGATTGCTGTGGACTGGGAGTTGTAGAGGAAACTGTTCACAGAACAGGTTTTGCGTGCTGATCGATAACAATGGGGCCGACGTAGCAGTAGTAACAGTAGCAGTAGTAATAGTAGTAGGAGTTGTGGTGGTGGTGTAATCATAGCAAAGCCCTTATTCCGCCAAGCAGAATAATGAGCAAAAGTAAATTCAAAAAAAAAAAACAATAAGAAATAAAGCTTCCAAATACGGATTGCTGTGGACTGGGAGTTGTAGAGGAAACTGTTCACAGAACAGGTTTTGCGTGCTGATCGATAACAATGGGGCCGACGTAGCAGTAGTAACAGTAGCAGTAGTAATAGTAGTAGGAGTTGTGGTGGTGGTAGTAATCATAGCAAAGCCCTTATTCCGCCAAGCAGAATAATGAGCAAAAGTAAATTCAAAAAAAAAAACAATAAGAAATAAAGCATACGATTACGATGACCAAAAGCATCTCTTAACTGAAGACAAACTGTTAGATTTTTCCAATATCTAAAGCTTCAAGCGATTTTTTGAACGCAGAAACACTAGGCGCTGAACCGACATCATTAGGAACCTTATTCCATACTCGGAAGAGCCGAAAGGGAAAAGAATTACAAACTGGACTTAAGGCTGACAGTCGTGGAAACAATTGGAGGTTTGATAAGTTGTGCCAATAACAATAAGAAAGCACTGAACCGGATATAGTATCAGAAAAACCGATAAAAATTTTGAAACGACAGGAGATCGATCACTGACTCTAAGCCTGCAAATGTTAAGATTCGTCGACGAACACTTCTAAATCTTGGGTGCAACTGGCGGCTGGAATCAAAACATCGGAGATTCGCAGTGGGCATTCATGCCTAAGGCCGATGTGCGGCAATTGCCAACCATTAGACCATTGCACAAGACGATCTAAGCCACAGTGAAGCTCTCTAGAACCTCAAAGCCGATAACTGGTCGGTCTATAAATCTTCGGGTCGACAGCAAAAACATTTTTGGCGACTTTCGCGTACGCTAAAAATAACTTTGGGATGAAAGCAATACCTTGCGGAATACCACTACTGATGCCATGTGGCTGAGGGAAGGATTCGCCTAATTTTGCTCGAAAATCCCGACCACTTAGGGAAGCAACGAATCCAGTTAAGAATTTTTCTCAATTTAACATTAACAGTTTTTCGTGGCTGACGATATCGAGTGCTTTAGCGTAGTCGGCCTACAACATCAGTCTGAGTTCGGTCATTCAGTTGGGCTGAACGGATTGTTCCGAATGAAATGAGAATCTCGAACGAGCAACCCAGTGACTTTGCACGCCGACCATGTTGAAGTAGGTCAGTAATTGTAAATTTCGTTAGTCGGCGGATTTATGAACATTAGAGTGACCGTTGCAGTTTTATAAGGGGAAGGAATAGACGAAATTTTGACTGATAACCTGAAAAAATTGACAGAGGATAACGAGCACCATTAGAGACGCGCTTAAAGGCAAATGAAAGCACTCGATCAAGAGTAGAAGATGTCCTGTGATTAAGAGACTTCGTAAAGTTAGCCACGACGGTAACGCCAATGTGAATATCCTTAAGCGTCAATGCTGTTCGGACTCCAATGGAAGGCATCAAATCATTGCAATATTTGAAAACAGTTGAGGAATATTGGGCAAACAATTCCGCCTTCAGTGACAGTGACGTGCATACTGTTTTCAACGCAGTAAGTAACACGTTTTTTTTTCGTTAGCATGCTTGTAAAAAGACTTTATTGGAAGACAGCAAATATTTCTCATGGTAACGAATCAAGTTTAGAATTTTTCTCAATTTAACATTAACAGTTTTTCGTGGCTGACGATATCGAGTGCTTTAGCGTAGTCGGCCTACAACATCAGTCTGAGTTCGGTCATTCAGTTGGGCTGAACGGATTGTTCCGAATGAAATGAGAATCTCGAACGAGCAACCCAGTGACTTTGCACGCCGACCATGTTGAAGTAGGTCAGTAATTGTAAATTTCGTTAGTCGGCGGATTTATGAACATTAGAGTGACCGTTGCAGTTTTATAAGGGGAAGGAATAGACGAAATTTTGACTGATAACCTGAAAAAATTGACAGAGGATAACGAGCACCATTAGAGACGCGCTTAAAGGCAAATGAAAGCACTCGATCAAGAGTAGAAGATGTCCTGTGATTAAGAGACTTCGTAAAGTTAGCCACGACGGTAACGCCAATGTGAATATCCTTAAGCGTCAATGCTGTTCGGACTCCAATGGAAGGCATCAAATCATTGCAATATTTGAAAACAGTTGAGGAATATTGGGCAAACAATTCCGCCTCCAGTGACAGTGACGTGCACACTGTTTTCAACGCAGTAAGTAACACGTTTTTTTCGTTAGCATGCTTGTAAAAAGACTTTATTGGAAGACAGCAAATATTTCTCATGGTTCCTTGCATCTTTAGCAAAGCCCTTCCAGTACTCATTTCAAAAGACTGCCAATCCTCTGGGGTAAATCGCCGCAGCCATAATCGAAATTTCCTTTCGCGTGACCAAGATAGAAAAGAAGGCATGGACTTATCTTAGCGATGAGGCGTTTTAATATGAACGCATCACGAAATAACTTGATGCAGAGTCGATAAGAAGCAATCATAAATTGCCTATATGTTCGCGCAATACACAAAGCCTAAATCCCATTCACATAAACACAGTATTACATTGGCATTTTGCCAGTACTCCGTTGGGATAATCATAAAATTTATCACAAACAGATCTTGGCTGACATAGTTTAGGGAGTCGAGGTGTCCATAAATACCACGACATTCATTATTCCAAAAGGTTCTGACTCTATCGGAGTGTTGCACCCATTCCGCATCGCAGCAAGGAAGTCATCTATTGATGTATCTGGTGGTACTTTTCCATACTTATCAGTTTCACTAAGCAGTGTTTTAAATGGTATACGATGAAAGTTTGTAAGACGGCTCAGAAATTTCACTGTGATATCCGGAAAAAGGCAGTTGCCTTTATCCGTTCGCTTCAAGGAATAGAACTATCGGACCTATAATCGGAAAAACTGACAGGTACTAAATTTCTAACGATAAGTCAGAATGTTGAATTACTCACCAGCCATTTTATGCTGTTCGGACTCCAATGGAAGGCATCAAATCATTGCAATATTTGAAAACAGTTGAGGAATATTGGGCAAACAATTCCGCCTTCAGTGACAGTGACGTGCATACTGTTTTCAACGCAGTAAGTAACACGTTTTTTTTTCGTTAGCATGCTTGTAAAAAGACTTTATTGGAAGACAGCAAATATTTCTCATGGTTCCTTGCATCTTTAGCAAAGCCCTTCCAGTACTCATTTCAAAAGACTGCCAATCCTCTGGGGTAAATCGCCGCAGCCATAATCGAAATTTCCTTTCGCGTGACCAAGATAGAAAAGAAGGCATGGACTTATCTTAGCGATGAGGCGTTTTAATATGAACGCATCACGAAATAACTTGATGCAGAGTCGATAAGAAGCAATCATAAATTGCCTATATGTTCGCGCAATACACAAAGCCTAAATCCCATTCACATAAACACAGTATTACATTGGCATTTTGCCAGTACTCCGTTGGGATAATCATAAAATTTATCATAAACAGATCTTGGCTGACATAGTTTAGGGAGTCGAGGTGTCCATAAATACCACGACATTCATTATTCCAAAAGGTTCTGACTCTATCGGAGTGTTGCACCCATTCCGCATCGCAGCAAGGAAGTCATCTATTGATGTATCTGGTGGTACTTTTCCATACTTATCAGTTTCACTAAGCAGTGTTTTAAATGGTATACGATGAAAGTTTGTAAGACGGCTCAGAAATTTCACTGTGATATCCGGAAAAAGGCAGTTGCCTTTATCCGTTCGCTTCAAGGAATAGAACTATCGGACCTATAATCGGAAAAACTGACAGGTACTAAATTTCTAACGATAAGTCAGAATGTTGAATTACTCACCAGCCATTTTTCGATTCTCGATTGTTTTACTCATGTGGATTACTCATGTGGATTACTTGAATTACTCACCATCGTGTGGGTGTTGGAAGATTCAATACGGTTTCTTCGAAGTTTATTCTTCCGTAGTACAGGAATACTTATTTAATTTTTCGAGGAAATTTTTAGAATTCTGGAGGGGAATACCAGCAACGGTAGCCACATATTTTGTTTAACAGTGTTGCTGCCGTTGCCCTTCCTCTGACCAAAATATTTCAGGAAGGTTTTTGGACTGACCTAGTCTGCTTACTCATATGCTGCATTCAGAAAGATGTTAGAGAATTGGCTGCAAACTGTCATCCTACATCGTTAACCTCTGCAGTTTGTCATGTTCTCAAAAGGAAACCACTGCTTGATAATTTCACAGAGGTCTTCGGGCCTTATACTGCAAGGTAAATTTGATGGACAGAAGTGCCTGAATTTTTAAGTGCTAGAAGACCAGTTGTTTGACCTTCACGCTTTGGAACATACGTAACGCAAAAAAGACTTTGTAACAGTTCATAAAGTCGAAAATAAGCTTATTCGCGCCTGGAAAGAGAAGTTGTTCTTACCTCGGTGCAGAAGTATTTCACGAACGCACCATCACTGGTTTTTCAAAAAAAAAGATGGTGACGTATATACCAGGGATGGAATTAGGTCTGTAAAATTCTTCATTTTTGTACTACTGTAGCCTCGTGCTGCTATGGCATTTGAAGCTGTTTTTTTTCGTTGTATGCAGACAACGATTCGAATTCTGACTCACCTTGAACTAAGAAAGTATAAAATCCATATTTCCCTTCTCAAACAAACAGAGTTCATCGCAGTCTTTTCTATAATACGATTTTTACAATCTTTTTTTTTCTTGTGAAAATTGTATTGCAGCTCCGAACCTGGCAGCAACCGTGCTATGCCCGCTATTGATACGGGCATCCATGCACGCCAGCTAAAAAATTCTACGCGTTACGCGTCGTTGTCGTTGTTGTGACGTGTGTATGTCGCCTAGGGAAATAAATAATAATTAGAAAGCAAAACTAAACAAATAACAAGAAATTAAGCATGAAATTACTTTAGGCGAAAGCATCTATCTGATGAAGACGAGCTCACAGAGTGTTCCGAACTCGAAATACATTAGACCACTTATGCACGCAAAAAAAATGAAGCATTGGAACGAAATCAATTGGCGATTTATTGCACACTCGAACGACTCGAGAAGGTAATAAATTAAAGGTTGAGACAACGGCAGACAACTGACGGTTATGAGGTCATGATAGACCACATATATCGGAATAAAAGAACACGAAACCATTGAAGGTGAAACAATGCCCAAAGCGTACAAGTCTGCGAATACAATATATTATCGATTATAGATACACGTATTCACAATGTTTTCATTTTTTAGCAGGCATTCTTAGTTGCATTGACTGAAGAAACTGCTAATACTGCTGTACGTACTAATGCTACGTGTAAAAAAGTTGCTGAGCTTTGACTGGCTGCTTCAGTTTTATAAGTAACCCGACCAATAACACCTGTGTCTGTTATTAAGGAAGGAGTGGTATGATAGATTACTTCTTACGGAAAGGACTGTTTCAAGCAGCAAAGGGCTTTTCCATATTACGCGCGAGGACAACATTTTTCTCTGCAAGAAGTTAGATGAAAGCCTTCATAAAGTAAAAGAAAACTTTGACTTTTCGCATGCATGTTTAAAAGCTACATGCGCTCATTTCTTGACTCGAAGATTGTCGCAAAATTTTTGGCTTGTCTACCGCAGAACTGGCTCATGAACCTATTTTTATGCTCAAACCCATTGAGTGAAAATACACATTTTCGTTTCATGACGGCTTATGGTACGCAGAACTTACAACTTAATGATGAGCAGCTCTCATTATGCAAGTAAGTCATATTTCTTGTCATCGACTGCAAAACATCGCTTCTCATTCAGATGAACTAAGCAACGGAAAGACGGATAGGGAATGCGTTGCAGGGAAATGCCATGATACATGCTTCAGCATCGACGGTGTTCTGTCAGTGGGGTCAAACCGCTACAAGTAATACACGCTTATAAATGCATTACGTCGATGAAGAATTATTAGGAAAAGCTCCAACTCGACCGTATAAAAAGTACTCAACAACGCGTTTCCTGCTGATAGGACGCTTCGTTTTTTATATGCCGTATTAATCATTATTTTAACGACAACTCTTTAATTCTAAACTTCACCAGTGCGCTTGCTATTTTAAGATAATATAAACTCTTCTCTAGGCCTCTTGAGAAATAGGGCCTTTCTTAAGAAATACGCTATACGGTTGTTTATACAACCGAACACCGTCAAATATTCACTGTGGGGCTTCCTAGGAATAATTTCATCCCATTCCTTAACACTTAGTTTCGCTCAACGGTAGACTTCTCAACGTGGCGATAGGGAAAACCCCGTTCTACTCGTGTTTCTGTGGAAGCATTGCCTGAATATTGCGTGCTGATAAGCGTTACTTTGTCCGCAATTTTCTGAAGATTTCGGACAGAAAGAATCCTCTTCAAGTTTGCTAACGCCAACGATACTCTATGTTCTGTTCGACTATATTCTGCCATTCTCAACGAAAGCTGCGAAGGTTCCAAGAGTGATACCAGGGATTGTGCACGTCATTTGTTAAGAACCTTCATTTTACATTCCCACTGCTTCAATGACTGCAATGCTCATTCAAAATGCAATAGCCTTTTTTTTTCTGCTTGAATTCCTGAGCTACGGGCAAGTTTTATTTATGGATTTATCGCAATACTTAACAAATACAGTATGCCTATACGCAGTGTTCGTGCGAGATCTCATATGAGATCATCGGCTTTTTGCAAACTGCTCGCATTAGAAAGCGCTTGTATGGCCGAATTCGCCTCAGCTGTTCAAAATATAATGTCTGTCCGTACAATAAAATGCGCAATCGGTGTCAAAAAGACGTGTATATCTTGTTGTGCTAAAAATTGCAGAATTAGCCGCTTTCAGCGTGAGTAGATCGTGGAGCATGTTTCTAGCGTGAAGAACTCGTTTGCATCTTCGCATATCAAAAACCCATCAGAGACGAGAGGAAGCGGCATGCTGATCCGCATGGTCAGAAGGGCTTACCTAATTCGCTCATTTCAGCCAGTTTTAAACGGATGCATGAGGATAAAGCGTATCGAAGACATTGTCTTTTGATCTTAAACATTCGTTTGTTACCTCGTCACTCTTACTCCTTAGTTTGCATCAAATTCATATATCATCTGGAAACATTCATTTCCTTTGTCTCTCGCCGTGTTTTCTTTCAAATTCCTCTCTCCAGAATAGCGGTCGTAATTTTTTTTCCATATTCTTATCTCTTTTCATAAATTGGGTATCTATCAATTGGTCTTTGCTCCTTCCTCATGTTTTCATCTTTACTAACTAACTGGTTTACATGCGTTTGCAAGAAGGCCTGATGATCACTCAATGAGCCTCAACGGCGAGACATTGGTTTTCATTTTTGTAACATCTAACCAGCCTGGCCTGGAAGCGCACTACTGACGTCAAACAGTATGCTGTCGCATCAAAATTGCGATCAAGAAGTCAAACGTTTCCATATATCCAAAATAGAATGTTTAATCTGGATGCTAAAAAATATTTTTGCTACTGAAAATTAAGATTAGATTACAAAAAACAGTTAACTGTTGGAAAAATAGTTAAGCTTGGATGGAATAAAGGTGTCAAGAACTTTTTAAACTATTGCTAATGATGTACATCAAATATGAGCAGTGAAAGCAGCAGTTTAGAAAGAAAACAGTAGAAGCTGAACAAAATAACGCTAATTATAGTCATTTCTTAAACCATTATATGTGGCAAGCCGACATAGACTTTTGTATAATTTTTCTCACAGCTTGTACGAAGTCATTCGTCACAAATATCACTAAATCGTTCAAATGAAAAACAAATGTTACCGAAGGGACGGGATAGCCGGAACCGATCGCAGTTTACTGTGATTAAAGTATAAGAGACAGTTAGCAAGGAAATGGCAAAGTGATCGATCACGTCACATGATTTCGTCGTTGGAGTAAACTTCCATTTCCCATCTGTTAGCATCTGTAACATACTTGGCAGATGAAACTTTCAGTGTTTACTGAGGAGCGTAGTGGTTGAAAGCAGCACTAGGGCATGCGCAGCTAATACTTATTGCTCTAGCAACAGGGGTTTTCTTTTTGCAATTTGTTTCCTGCATTGCTCAAATTCTTCTCATCCGCTCATCACATTGTAGTTGATGTTGATTGCCTTCAATCCACATGATTGCCTTCAATCTGTCTGACGACAAACCAAAACTTTGTAATTCGCTGCCATTGATCTGCACCATGCAATATCAAATCTTCTATTCGCACAATGCGTGTGTAAAGTTCAAGTTGATGTTGCACTTGGCGAGACGAATGTTTATCGCTTAGTGTTTATTGTTTTGCACTTCGTGCAGCTGTCGTTTTGACGATAATATCGAACAGTCACACGACGACGGAACAACTGATACCCGTTGCCAGTTATCTGCACAGCACGTTGCTGGCTGCCTGTTCGCTTATTTCATTATTGTTTGCTCTATTGCATATATATATATATATATATATATTTATTTATAATATATAATCTCCTTTGGTATAAATATATATTTATACTAAAGAAGATCACTAATTTCCGTTTGTTTCCTGATAGGATAACTTCACGCGGTCTTACACATCCAAAATGTCTGTTACACGCAAACTGACAGTTGTGCGCGATTGTCTCAGGAAGAGTTTTTACTTTTAAGTTTTCCATTTTTCTTTGGGTGGTCCTGCTATGGGCGTTTGCAGATCTGTTTCGTTGGGCTCCGAGAGTGGGAAGTTTTCCATAAAAGCTTGTGTGAAAGATGAAAATCCCATACTTAAGGCGATATGCTTGTAACTCATTAATCGTTTTAATTTTGATTCTATTTTTTGTATTTCACAGAGGTTTCTTAGCCACTGAAGACCATGAGTACGGATTTGTGAAATTTATCCGGAATATTTAAATTTTTCCAGAAAATGTTTTAAGCGTACAGAAAATGAATTAGGAAACGACTTTTCACCCTGCTTTCTGCTCTCTTTCCAAGAGATATGTGCATGACCTCTGCGGAGTATGTCTGATGAAATCTAAGAAAATACCGCCATTTGTGAGCTCCCAGAAGTTATCCGTTGGTATCTGGAAATCTTTCTACTCCGGAAACTCATTTCCGACCATAACTCTATTACTGCTTTTTTTTCGACTAGGCTGCAATTTCACATGTTGCACAACGTCATGCGGTGTTACCAACCACGCTTTCTGTTAGCAGATCTGGTAACAACCAGGAAAACAGACCTTGTCCTGCTGTTTATCGAATATTTTCAAGTAAAGACTTTTTCTGAGGTTTGTAGCGCAACGCCAAACAGATCCAAACTTTGAAATACGAACCTACCTTCCAGTGCTTACCGCCCCCTCTCGTTCATCTGCTTCCCTCATCGCCTAAATCTCAATCTATCATCCAGCTTCAGGTATTAGCACCGGACAGAAGAAGCGATTACATATAGGCCTTGTTTTCTCCAAAAATGGAGTGCAGGAGTGTTTAGGCGGCTGGGTAATAACGCCAACAATGACATTTTGTAAACATTTAAAAACCTAAGTGTTTGGACTGAACTGAATTATTTCAAAATAGGTCATTTCAAAAATAACAGAACTGCGCAAGCTTCCACATCAAATTGTCTCTCGTTCGAATGCGTGCGTAGTTCGATTCTGTGTCTGTGTCTGTGTCCTTCTGTGTGTGTGTCTGTGCCTGAGTGGGTGGGGGTGGGAGGATATTTATTCCAATTTGTTCAGCATTTTGATTCCAAAAAAATTCGAATAAATGCTGTTCACACCAGTTGGGGTCAGCAAAACAGTGAAGCGAATGGAACGTCGTAATTGCTCCTTATCAGGCCTTTTCAGAGATTGACACCAAAAGAATATAAGCTTGTTGCTTAGCGAGCAAATTACATACTTTTCTTCTATTCTGCGTGATGGTCGTCATCAAATGCTGAATGATGTAGGATAGATTCCGCGATTCGTCTAATATTTTCGATCAGTGCCGCGTTAGGTAACACGTTTTTCATCTTGTTAGTGTTTGTAGTTGTTACCCAAGGGCAGCAGGCATTTTTAGGCAAAACATAAGCAATTCCTTCTACTAGGGCATATGAGTATCCTTCGCTCCCATTATCATCCGCAGTGCTGTTCAAAATCAACGCTAGCTCTTGTGTCCTTGCAGCCCAAAAGCAGCGAATTCTGTTTTGCTGTGCTGTTAGTAATCTGCTGCAAATCCAGTATTGCCTGATCAGACCGATGTACAGCTACTGATAAGTCAGAGTGATGCGCCATGTAAGCCATTCACAGAAATGCTTGCTGCCTATAACCACAGATTTTACCACTTCACGGCTAAGCGTCAGTTATGGAGATGGGCGATGAAATGCCAGCTACGACTTCTGTCACGCAACACGATGGTCAAATCGGGGAGGAGTGACGGAAGCGTCCGTTGACATTCGCGCGTGTATATCAACCTGCAGATTTTCATGCTGAGCATGCTATGGATCGCAATATGGTGAGGTGTATTGTGAATTAGACGTCGATGCAGCTCCGACGGAGATGTTCACAGTGATAGTTTACAAGAGCGAAAGCGCCATCCTGTCGAGGCTGTTTTCAGCAACAGCAATACTGTCGTTCATGTACTGCACGTTTGCCGCTATTTGAGGAGTTCTTCTGTGTGTAGACGTATGCTTACTTAAGAAAGCCATACGGAAAGGCATTTCATGAGAAGCTTGCTCGCAAGGAAACAGTCGAACCTGGCCAGCGATGAGTTCGTCATCTGTGGATATGAATCTGTTATTCTTAACTCGCTCGTCAATTGCTAGAATAAGAGAGAATGGGTATCATGGAGGAATGACTTAGTTGTCACTGAAAAGGGACGGAAATCGTTCGCTCCTGCTCGGCCGTCACCATGCTCCCTCCAACTCCACAATTGGGTCAGTCCTCTCGGAAGTAGATGAAACTGGCCAACTTTATCTATTCTGAATTGTATGCATTTCAACGCGGATACCATCGTTAACAAAGTGAGCGAGGAATTCTTCGTGGAACAGCAACCGGTGGTATGATTTTAATTTCATAATCTAAGCTTCCGGATGATTTTGCTGACTCCTCTGCTTCCGACCACTCTGCTTTCAACTTGATTCGATGGGATTGTTCTATGAAATAAACACAGGAAACAGTTTTACGGTGATCTTAGCGCGTTAACGCTTCAACAGTGCCCAAAGTGTAAAAAAAACGATCTGTTCAAATTGCGATTTGCCGTAAGTCGAAATGGATATTGCCTAAACAGACTCTGTAACTGTTTGGCTTTCTAAACTAATAAATTCCTTGAATACATCCCTGAGTACATGTTATCTGCATTATTCGACAACTGTAGTATGGGATTTTTTTTGTGATTCCATTCTTTTCTCTTCAGAAGACGATCACAATCGTCTCCTAAGTGGAAAAAAAAACATCATTTTGCCCTAGTAAAAACTTATTTCGCAATAAGTTTGGCATTGTTAGGGTATGTTGCAAAAACTGTCGCTTTTGCAAATCAAATACGACCTATCATATGCGTTCCGTTCTCACGTTCCCTTGTTGCCATTAAGATATCGTTTTGTTCGCGAACTCAATCACGTAAACACACCATTACATTGATCTTTATGATACCGACCTACTACATGATGTCTTCGCGTTTCCTTTGTGGCTATTGAGAAAAGGTTTCGTGCTATGTAAACTTCTGTATTATTGCTTTATGCTTACCGGTTCAGCCCCCAAGAGGTGGCGGGAACCAACGGTCGCCGCTGGTGGCCATACCTGACCCCGGCTAGTGTTCTCTTTTTTGACCAAGAGCGAGGGTTGCCCCACCCTTCGGCTCCGTGCCTTTTATGCTCTATGCTATACAACCCTTCTGATACTGTATTAGCTGCCATATATCCGCTTTCCTTACAATATTCGCTGGCGTGTATCCGCCTCCTATTCACTCTCGTTGCTACGCTTAATAAACTTATCGGGCCACTGAACCACCGGAGACGGTTTACGCGACATCGATTGGTGCGTCGGCCGGGAATCCACAGCTCAACAAAAAAGAGAAGTTCCATTTATTCAAAAAAGGGTGAAAAGGAGAGAAAACAGGCAGCTCAAGAAAAAAGAAAGAAATGTCGACGAGAGCACGTTTGGGAATAGGCCCAGCCAAAGCGGCTTTGTTGGGAAACCTTAAGGATGCCGCAAATATCATAACGATTCAACCGAAAGGCGACTCCGAAGAAGAGTTGAAAGACTTCTACGATACGCAGAATAGAAAATTAGAAGAGAAGCTAAAAAGAATCACAGAAGGCGCTGGTACTCTCGAGAGCATTAACGAAGAATGGCTAAGGGAGATTGAAAGCGTTAGCGACGACAAAAGACAAGCACCAGAAGCTAAGTATTCGCAGATGGCTGCTAATGAGGATGGTATGGTCAATTTAACTGAAAGGGCAAAGGATGGTATTACTGCATTCGAAATGAGTATAGCAGATATGCAAAGGATCTCGACCATATACCAAGGGCGAAGTGTCGAGTCTCCTACGCCCGCTTCATCACCGAAGCTATCAGTAAGCTCGGTCAAATTGCCAAAAATTACTCTCCCAGAATTTCATGACGATCCAAAGGAGTGGTCGTCATTCTGGTGGCCTTAGAGGCAGCCATCGACTCCCAGTGCATTCCAAGAATTCAGAAGCTTGCGTATCTACAAAGGAGTGGCTAAAGAAGCAGTAGCGGGACTTCGAGTACAAGACGAGAATTAAGATGAAGTACTGGAGACGTTGCGCCGTCGTTTTGCCGACGAAGAGATCATCCGAAGAGTCGTACATCAACAGCTGAAACAGCTAAGAGAAGCCCAATCAGTAAAGGAATTACGCGCGAACGTTGAAGTGATTAAGAGTTATAAGAGAACTCAACAGCGTTGGTGAAGAATTTAGCCGAATGCAATTTGAGCTACTGATAGAAGAAAAGTTGCCAAGGTGGCGCTGACTCAGGTTTATGATAAAAAAGAAAAGGAAGACAGCTGTAATATCCTGAAGAAAAGAGAGGTCATGGCGCATACGGTAATTGGAATCAATGTTTCCTTATAGTTCGTTTGTTCATGTGAGGACAGAAGATTTGTTTAGTTCAGCTCTGAAGCTGTTGGGAAGCACTGTAGGGCGACTTCTTTTTTTTTCTCCATTTCAGCGCAGATCCGAACGACCTCTTGAGTCTATCGGCGAGCTGTTAGCCGTTCATGTGAGGACAGAAGATTTGTTTAGTTCAGCTCTGAAGCTGTTGGGAAGCACTGTAGGGCGACTTCTTTTTTTTCTCCATTTCAGCGCAGATCCGAACGACCTCTTGAGCCATTGCGAGCGGTTAGCAGATGATCGGAAAGTCTATCGGCGTTTGTAAGATCAGGCACCATTTGTATTCACACCATCTAATCTGATCTTCAAAACTTCGTTGAATAGTTAATGCTGTGGTAGATGAACGTATCTCATGAAATATATCGTGTAATTCAAGTGAACTTTCAGCATGAGTGCTTCCTAAGGCTAGATAGATAGTTTGGGTTTGTTACCTGCTGATGACGGGGCCAGTGATCTTGATGTGAAAATCAGGCGCACTATACACTGCAATTTGCATTGTATGGAAATTGCTGGGAGGCCTTTAAGGTTGCAAGTTGCATTCGAGCACTCTTAAGACATAGGTGCGTCCATCAGTAGTGTAAGGCATAATTCGCGTACTGTCGACCTGTTTTAGAATATTGCACGCAAGTGAGTTTCCATCATCTCGTTGCCGATGTTAGCACTGTTGAAATTGAAGAGCTCAAAAAAATTTATTCATAAAGTGTTTTGTAAGTTTTTCCTCGACCCCTTCTTACGCAACTACCAGAATTCATCGAAGATTTAAATCTTGGCATTTTAGAATGCTGTTGAGTGAAATTTTATTTGGTCGTGTGTTAAAAAAACAAATGACCAAATGAAGCGGTTCACAGACATAATTTTTGAAAGCATTTTCACGTTTGTTGGGAGACCTGAGCGTAAAACTCATAGTTTACAAATGACGCGCAAAACATGCTTGTCAGAGAACGTTTAACAGCTTCCAGTTAGCGATCACTCATATCTGGGAAAGCTCTTCTCGAGACGTACCTGAAGTGTAGGACAATTACATATTCTAGAGCTGCCTTAATTCGTTTAAGTTGAGACCTCTTACTATATTGATCTGTTGATTAACTTGTAGAGCCTCCCATGATTCTTTGCATATTAAGTAGTAGCTGTACGCATTTTTTGCCCTATTCTTGTCCTAAAACTTTTGCTTACTGCTTCTGTTTATTACAGCACACTGCGATAAAATGCTGCATTTCTGATTCGTTATTGAGTTTATTCGCATACGTAAAGAGGAAACTGCGTGTGTTTTTTTAAATGTATACGCTTTTTTGCCGCTAAATTTTACGTTTACATTCTCATTGCCACCTGTATTTTCTTTTTTCATATGAATGCAGACTGTTCTATGCACTTCAGTTCAATTATCTCGTTGATCTAGCTTAACCAGAAGTTTATGAACGGTAGCCAGGCTTTTCGGGAGTCTTCGCAGTGTCACAGATAATGCCAAGTAATTTCCCAGGCAGTAGCGTTTTTTATTTGCGTATTGAAACTGCCGAACATGCAGACACAAATACGCATAGACGTGAGGCACATGACATGATGCGCTCATAATACGCATACACTGGTGCAGAAAGCTCAGCGAGAGGCAGAGGGGATCATTGAGAGTCTCTAAATCGATTGTCAGATGAATTTCCTGAAAGCAGATGATTGCTCGTTCTGACTAGCTTGTGTCTATATAAATAATTTTTATTGGTGATCAAATAAGTGCTTGCATAGTTACGACCTATTCAACACTCAAGTCTTTTGGTTTCGAGGATTCCGTTTTCAGGATAACTGTGGCAGCTTACCTAAATATGTACAATGCTGCTGTCATTATTGTGGCAAGCACATTGTTTGTGCATGTTTTGTCCAGTCGGAACGTTTCGATTAGAGCGCTATGGAATTTAGAGGCAATGTGCGAATGCAAGCTGGACTATACCGCACTAACGTACAGCAACTACGGGTGCTGGTGCGGCATTGGTGGTGGTGGAGAACCTGTCGACGGCATTGATCGGTATACTTCATTCCCGGGTTAAGCAATGATTTCATTGGAGGCGAGGAGTCTGCCAAATGGCAAAGCATCAGAGCGTACAGCGTAATTATGATGAATCCACCTGGAATCGTCCTTCGCGCGGATTCCATAGTTTTAGTAAATGATGCCATGGGCCACCTAAGTGAATTACAGTAGATTATTTTGCATTTACTGATTTCTACCTTTCCACAAAGAAATTCTGTTTTTATAAGTGTTGCCTTGTAGCTGCTGCATGCTTCACGATAAATGCTACGATGCAGCCGTTGAACGCAAAGAGTGTTTCGACGTTTTTTTCGAGTACATAGAAGACTACAGCTGGCATTGTGTCGACAAGGAACCTGTTTGCAAAGGTAACTACTCACTAATTGGTACAACCAAACTGAATTATTCTCGAACGTTAATCACTGAAGCGAGCGGTTGCACTATTGTTTTTAAAAAGTTGAGTGATGATGAGCAAGCCGAACGCATTTGTTTCGCGCGGACTAGCAGTTCAAGGATTTGAATGCGTTCTACTATTTCAGTCAGTTGCTCAAACGTAGTGTAGTGTTGTCAGTTCCGTTCCATGCGTACGTTTTAGCGCTTGTCTGCTTTGATCATCTGATCTCTACTTTGCAGGCTCCGATCCTATTTGGCAGAGGAAGCAATGCATCTGTTTTGCAGAGCACGCTAAATACAATTGGCCATCTTCGAAACTTTCGCAACATTTTCACGGCAGTGTGAATTCTACTGCAAATCCGATCAAATCTTCCTCAGGAGTGCGAATTTTATTACCCGCAGATGGGAGAACTTTGTCTGCCAACTGTAGAAAGTACTCGTTATGATAATTATCATTAAGAACCCGGCATTTCTCGTAAGAAACGTCTAACTGCCAAGGTTTCGATCATCCGCTGAGGACATCGTGTTCCCTTCGTAAAATGTGAAAATCGATAGCGGGGTCATGCAAAGGGCGATTTATTTTTAGAGCATCTGCGAATAATTTACGCGCGCTAGACGAGTTATCAGGCAAATTGTTTGTTTACAAAACTAACAACAACGGTCCAAGCACACTCCCCTAGCGACTATCGGTGATTGGGTGACGGTAGCTCGAAAAGGAATCTCTTACTTTTACGGTGAAGCGACGATTCAAGGGAAAGCATCTTAGCCAATTTAACAGTGGACCGTAAACATCACAAGCTTCTAGCTTTCCTAAGAGGTACTCAAACAAATTGTCCTTTACACTCATGTTAACCACCGTCCATACCGAGGAAATCAAATTGATTGGCCAGAAATTCTGAACTAAAGTTGGAGAGGAACTTCTCTAGTAAAAGAGTGTTTACGGCAGTCTTCTAAGAGAACGGAAGTAGGAAACAGGAGATGATTTGCCCGAAAATTAAACTCGGATGGACAAAGATAGTGCTCGCAGTGCGCTTCATGAAATAAGAAGGTATCGTTCAGGGGCAAGCGAGATCTTATCGCTCAACTTATCAACAGCCTTCTTCACAGATTCTGCCACTCACATTCACGGCAGCTAGTCGCTGGTTTGTTCCAAAAGGGATTTCGTGCTGAAATCCATCGTTTTCTTGAGGACATGACAGAAGTCCGCGATCATATTACACTGGATAGACAAATTTACAGAACGAATTATTGTTTCCAGGATTTATCAACAGCTTTCCTTGATTTTTTGTAAACTGCTGATAGTTCTGATGAACTACTTTTGCGCACATCGGAAAAGCCGTTCGCCGCCTGATTTATGGCGACCCAGCCACAAAATATGTTTTTTTTTAAGCTGCCATTCGCTGCAAGTATCCAAGTAAGGAAGGGGAGGCTGCTTGCACCTTTATTAATCGAGCACATACTTCAAAAATAAAAACAAACCGATGAAACACTCATACCGTACTTCAATATATGGACAACCAGAAAAACATGCATCCCACTTGAAGCGCAAGAACACTGCATTAGCCTTATTCCACTCATATCACCGAAAATTTCTGTAAATATAGGCGCTGGAACTTGCTTTTCGATTGTTAGTCCAAAACGTATTCCTGCATGGTCGCTTATGAAGTTTTCCCTTGCGAATGCGTCGTTTACAAAGGTCGAATCATTAGTGAGAGGAAAGACGGGCACGCTATCTCCACCGATCGCGCCGTTAACCAACTGCCCTAAACCGCAATGCCTCAAACGAGCCTGACAAGCGCATCACGCGATTCGCACTAAAACAAGCTTTAAAATCGCCAACAATAATAAATGGCATATTGATCGAACACAACTGGGCTATGGCCTTTAAAAAATTCTTCCGTTTCACTAGCCGTGCAGTGGGGAGGACGATAAGCAACGATTAAGCGAAACATTTTGCCGCAAACAAAATTAACATAAAGTAGCTCGCACTCAGAGGGACACGGCATGCTCTCAGGGAACGCAGCGTTCAGTGCGAAACGTATAAGACTCGCTACACGATCACCTTCCCCTTTTTTGTCGGAACGCGATCACATCTCAAAACTTTGAAGGCATCAAAAGTAAGAAATCAGGGAATACATCCGACAATCAAGTTGCAGAAATAAGTTTTACACATTACAGGCTTCCCCTTTTTTGTCGGAACGCGATCACATCTCAAAACTTTGAATAGGCATCAAAAGTAAGAAATCAGGGAATACATCCGACAATCAAGTTGCAGAAATAAGTTTTACATTACAGGCTGCGCTATTAGCTAGCAATTTTAACTCGAGCAGCCTGTTGACAATTCTCTCTGCATTGAAATAAGTGTTTTTTTTAACCCGGAAACGTTTATGACACTGTTAGTTTCAATTCCGGTGGGGTGGGGAGGAGTGTTGAAGCAGTGACGAACTATTTAAACCTCCCCCTCCCCTCCTCCTCACGCTCCCTCCCAAACAACCTGACTGGGCCATCTGTGCGCTTGATAAAGAATTCACGAATGGCAGCAGAATAAGGAAAACGATTAAATACGGAAGGAAACCTAGATAAATCTTTCAGCATACGACTCTGGCGTAGTACCTGCACAACATTATGACTGTTAGTAAAAACAACATTAATTTGGTGTTCTATTTCGAGGCTGATCACTTCCATTCGGAACCCTCAAGTGGGAATCGGTCAACGCTTAGCTCATTCAATGTTTCTGCCACGATTCAACGTCACTTTCATGTCACCGCTGAGGACTGCACGGTTCCTCCACAATATAGTTTCATATGTGAGGAAATATCTACATGGCCGTTAAATGATTGCCGATGAGGATATGATGTCTGGCAGAGCATGCAATATGTTTTTAAAAATGCATAGCATTGGCTTTCAAATCTTGTGCCGTCACCATATATTATCAGACTTATTGAGACGTTTTTATTAATGGACACCTAACGCGACGTTGCTAGTTAATAACGCACATGCTCTCTCTCCCTTCTACGCGAGTGTATATGAAAGAGTGTACCCGAACTGTTAGTGGTGCTGGTATTTGGCTAATTGTAAATTGCGCCCTACCGATCGGTCGGAGTAGGTTACAAGTGAGAATTCATAATTGCCTATTGCAGCCAAATATTCACTAAAATTTGACACTGAGGTGTTTAATGATTTTCAAATGTGAATTTCTGGGAAAACGGCCTGGCGATCTGGCACAGTGTTGTTCTTCAGTAGCAGTGATATTCGAATTTCGTAGAGAGTACGTCGAACGGATGTCAAAGTGCGTTGTGCGAATGCGACAAGTCGGTCATTGATTGTTGGGCGCAATTCGCAAAACCGACAGCTCGAGTGAAATGCAATCGAACGAAGGCTCCACTTCACTCATCATTCGTTCGTTTTTTCAACGTCACCGACGAACATTTTTTCGTCTGAAATCAACGAATGTTGTGGACTCTCATCATTTGCTACGCAACAAATGCTTCTGTATGGTAACATATAATTCCATGGAATGTTTTTTTTTCCTTTGGAATAATGGTTCAAGTCGTAAATATTGATGTGACTCAAACCGCTTTGAACACATTGCGGAGAGAGAGAAAGAGTGAAAGATGCAGCGGAACGGCGGCGGGACAGAAACCCGGCCTACATACCGAGCGAGAGCTTTACTCTACTAAGATCATGCCACACTTTCAAACAAAAAATGCGCTTGTCCTTTTCCCATGTTGCGTTAACGCTCTAGGAGACGTTGGTGATAGGTTCCTGCTGGCAAAAAGTGTTGCTTTGAAAACGCAGACGGCTTATAGTGCACCGATTAGTAGCTCAGCAGAGTGTGATGATCGCCGTGTATGTGGGATGATTAATTGACAAGAGACCGTCCCGTTACACTTTTCACTGTTCCCTTGTGATGTATTCCAGAGAATGCATAACTCGCTCAACGCTTACGCTAAAAGTAACTTCGATTTTCGCCTGGGTTGACAGCTGGATTCAGCCAACTTAACCACACTAGGACAGGTGCGAACTTCTTAGAAAAGATTACGAATTTGCTCTCTTGGAAACAACCTGTACCTTTTTTTTTTTGCAAAAAATATTTCAAAATTGGGTTCTTGTAGTTTTATTTTGAATCTGAATCTGTCAGTAATTTCCATTCCTAGAGCCATAACAAATCGTTATGGTGTTTTCGTCGAATTATTTGCTAGAACTTGTGAAGAGCATTGTGCCTGAATTGGTGTGGGAAGCGAAGCCCCAGGCAGAAATTTAAGCAATGAGAGGTGAAATGTGGAAGGGGGGTGACTTGAATTAATTTGGCATTCAGTGAGTCGCCAAATCGAACTTTCTCTTTAGGGTAACGTGTAAATCCAGTCATGAAGCCTTCACCCAATGTGCACTTTCGTTGTTGTTAAGAATGCGATGACGACAATGAAGTTATTTGCAAGTAGTGAAGGGAAAAAGCACGCAGAGATCTGAGCAAGATGCCCAGACATGTGCACAGGGAAAAAAAAAGACAAAAGCAAATCTTAAAACTTGCCAGAAACAGGAAAGAGATGCGCTTTCGGCAGTAGATGCAAAATATGGAAAGGGATGCGAAAAAAAAATTCCTTCTATAAATTTTAGAAAAAAGTTTTGATGCATGCAAGAAGCTCTGGCTTGTTAAAACGATCAGATATTTTCCAAGAATATCCGAAAACAGCTTTGATGCATGAAAATACTTCCACAGGAACACGAAAAGTTACGGCAGGAAAAGGATTGCTTTGTTAGGCTTAATTGTTCCTGCTCAGTCGACAGTCAAACAGTTGCAGTTGACGCACAGTATTAAATGATTGTGGTCAAGCTTCTGTTGATGGAAGCAGAACCGTTATCGCCACACTGGCGTCCCCACAGTCCCGGAATTTTCGCGCTAGTTCCCTAAAACTTGAAGTTGAAAGTAATTGATCCGCTGACCTATTTTTCCCATCGGGAATTTATTCCCGTCCCAAGATTAAACGAGACTACGCGCTCGTTACGACAAAAAATGGATAGAAGACATAAAACGCTGCTTAACGATGCACCATTTCGATACTATTTGTTGTGTGAAGCGCAAAGTTACATCGAACCATATCGAAAAATAAATATCACTCATAAGCAAACGAACCGGAACGGCCCATTCAGGCAGTTAATGAAGTTTTATTATTCGGACGTCAAATTAACAGGTGTGGCCGCATAAACTTCAATGACTGACTACGAAACTTCTGCCGCAAGCGATCGCTGAAAAATTGGGATGAACATACCATGCAGGGCGTCGTGGAATGAATGTCCGCAAATCTTCGAACATAGGAGGATTGAAGCCCTAGAACTCTTGGTCTGCAGTCAAACATGCTGTTTCTACACCATGTGCCATTGACGTACGTCGCCAGTGCTCATTATTGACAATGATCGTGAATGCGATGGCTTGGATGGATGAGAATCTCGGTTCGCTCATCATGCTTGCGCTGTTTTTTTTGCCCTGACCGCAGTGGACGTAATCAGTGGTCTTCTCAGCTGCCAAAAATCGGTTTCATGTACATTGAGCACATTGTTCTTCTTTGCCTCGCCTCGAATGTTCAATTTCAGTGCTGTCGTTTTGGAAAATATCCAATATCCTTCCTTTCCTGAAAAAAAAAATCCCAAATACATGTGTGCAAAACTTTGACCTATAACCTTGATATGTTCTGTATGCAGATTCATGCAAATATTGTAATGTTTGGCTGCTGAAGTTACTGCTAGTCAATGAACTAGGTAGTAATGGTAGTAGTAGTAAAGTCTTTATAAAAATACAACGCTGCAGAGAACGAACAGAAATGAAAGCGTGAAGGAATAAAGGGTACGATAACGATGAACAAAACCATCTGTTAATCGAACACAAATCCACAGATCTTTTCGAGATTGAAATGCTTTAGGTGATATCTGACGCGGAAATAATAGTCGCTGAAAGCACATCATTACTAAGTTTATTCCACACTCGGACTACCCGAAGACGAAAAGAATTATGAACTGAACTTAAGGTTGGAAATCGCAAAAACTATTGGATATTGCAAGCTTGCAAGAAGTCACGTCGATCAGAATCTGGGAACATTGGAGCAAACATAATATCCGAATAACCGTTAACAATTTCGAAACAATATGAAATGCAACTCAAGCTCACGGTATTCTACGTATTCTAGCGATTTAGACCGAAATTGCTGAAACGAATCGCGAAATTGGACTGTATGGACCGCGAGAAGATTTTCAAAATGCGATTCTTGTGAAAACTATTTGCATATTTTCTAGTGTCTCTATTTCGGATTTCAAAAATGATGACCAAACTGGATAACCATGTTCAAGAAGAGGGCGGCAATAGATTATGAAGGCCTCCTTATAATGTTCGATGCAGTTAAAGTGAATTGCCCGTAGAGTACAATTAGCCATCCTAAACTCTGCATTTGTCACTGATTGACAATGAGCCTTTCAACGTAAATATTCGTCAACGAACGCTCCCAAATCTCCGATGTAAAAAAATCGGAGATTCCTTAACGCAATGAATATTACCTCTTGTGTTTATTGAGTTGATAACTTGCAAGAAGATTTTACATCGTTGGAACATAGCACACGTTTTTCATAGTTCTTTGCGTATTTATTACTCCCCTTCTGCCACTCATTACAACGTTTTCTGATTGCTTGCCAA
Source organism: Toxocara canis (assembly GCA_000803305.1). NCBI lineage: Eukaryota > Metazoa > Nematoda > Chromadorea > Rhabditida > Toxocaridae > Toxocara > Toxocara canis. Next base: position 29,393 of record JPKZ01001456.1, on the reverse strand, counting down.
CTGGCTGCAGTAAAACGTTTCGACGACAGCCTAAATTTCTTTTTCCATAACCGAAATGGATAAGAAGACATAGACATCTTCGGGGTGAGGCGTTTCAATGGGACACAGCTCGAACTAACTTGTTACATGGTCGACAAAAAGAGATCGTATGTTGCATCAATATCCGCACGATGTCAAACTCCTAAATACCAGTACAAAATACTAAATTGTATATAGAAGATCACTAAATTTTTTCGCGGTTGTACTACGATAACTCTCCTCAAATTTCAGTTTTCTGATCTCAGATTTTAATGGGAGGTAGGTAGGGGGCGTGCGATGATGCCTATACTTTTTGAGAATGATCCGTTAATTTTAGGTCGGGGTTTTGACCCCGCCAATCAGAATTTGAATACATTTGCATACACATTAACGCCAATTTTGCATACCCAGTTTGTCTTTGAGCGCCCTTGAGCGGTCCTTTTTGCCACGTAAAATGGTTTTGGGTGAGGCGTTGTGTGATTATATGGTAGTGCTACGTGGACAAATGAAAGGCGAAATTTGGAAAGCGCTAAGAAGGTGAAGTATTTAGTGAGCTTGCTTAGCATCTGGGACGTCGATGGTTCGAGTATCGGCACTGTTCGGCTTCTACATTGCTGGTAAAATCACTTCTCTGAGCGGTTGAGCGACAATAATACATGGGCAGCAAAAAATCGTAGGGCATCGTGGCTTCGAGTGGGGGAATGATTAGAGAGGTTGGCTAACAGCGGTGAAGGTGATGGTTCGGTTCTGCGCACTGCGTTTTTCCGATATTTGCCTATGTGATTTTTTCTAAAAACTCCGGAGTCAATAACTCCGAAGTGAACGATCGAATCGAAGTGGAATTTAGTTTGTTGCAATCAGCTACTGATAAGCTATCGATTGGTGTTTAATTGACCAAGATTGGTGAGGTAAGGATGATGTCGAACCCATCAGCCAGAAATCCCGAAAAGTCGATTCTTGCGATTTTGAGGTGCTGGATCTTGGTTGGTAACGGACAAGAGTGAGCGCAATAAGTGGGTTCAAATCAGCTCCAGGAGCGCATCACAACGATACAAAACGCTTTCGCCAAATCGATTCTCGATATCTGAGACTTCAAAAATCATAATTTTCCGATCGTAACGTGAAATTTTTTGAAATTTTTTTGTCTCCGATTTTCATAAAAGTGGTATCCTTCGATAGAGCTCGTCGAGCTGTTTTGTGTGTGCATAAAGCTCACAGCAGTGCATAAAGCAAATCGATTTGTGTGAGAACTGGATGAGATATGGTGGATAGACGTACACAAAAATGACCTTAACTATGGAAGTGAAAATTTGGAGAACTTCTTTCAGCATATTGCTGTGGGTGAGGCAGTTGAATGGTTAGTGAGCATGGTTAGTGGTTGGGGTGCCAATGGTTCGAGTCCGCGTGGCGTTGTTCTTACGTTTGCAGAACTCCGGAGTCAACAACCCCTGTATTATGATCGGATCGAAGTGAAATTCAGTTTCTTGTACTCAGCTGCTCATAAGCTATCGATTCTTGTATAAGTGATCAGGTCGTTGAGATAAGTAAGGTTGGTATCGAATCGACCGGCCGGTGATCGAAAGAATTTCGCAAAGAAAAATCGGACTCTTTTGCGATTGTGGGTGTGCTGGTACTCGGTGCCTAATGGAAACAAAGCAAGTGCGATTGGTGCGTTCAAATCAGCTCAAGGAGTTCATCACAACGATACCACACAATTAATCGAAATCAGCGCCGGAGCCGACATCTGAGACTCCAAAAATAGAGATTTTTGGATCACAAGAATTTTTCGAAAAAAATTTTTTGCCTCGGATTTGGACAAAAGTGGTACCATTCGATACAGCTCGTTGAGCTGACGACACATACGTATATCATCGCCCCATTTGGGTGAATAGTTTCATTAAAAAATACAACAAATCGACTTGGGTGGTCTTGACGCGCACAAAGATCGTGCCAATGAGCCCTGCCATTCTTTCATTTTGCCACGCGTCGCGGATTGGTTTAAAAACCCAACGTTGAGGAGAGCGTCCGTAATACGCGATTGCCTACTAAGGTTTTGCTGGTGGCCGGGACGGGTCACAGAAGCGAACTCCGGAGTCAACAACCCCTGTATTATGATCGGATCGAAGTGAAATTCAGTTTCTTGTACTCAGCTGCTCATAAGCTATCGATTCTTGTATAAGTGATCAGGTCGTTGAGATAAGTAAGGTTGGTATCGAATCGACCGGCCGGTGATCGAAAGAATTTCGCAAAGAAAAATCGGACTCTTTTGCGATTGTGGGTGTGCTGGTACTCGGTGCCTAATGGAAACAAAGCAAGTGCGATTGGTGCGTTCAAATCAGCTCAAGGAGTTTATCACAACGATACCACACAATTAATCGAAATCAGCGCCGGAGCCGACATCTGAGACTCCAAAAATAGAGATTTTTGGATCACAAGAATTTTTCGAAAAAAATTTTTTGCCTCGGATTTGGACAAAAGTGGTACCATTCGATAGAGCTCGTTGAGCTGACGACACATACGTATATCATCGCCCCCATTTGGGTGAATAGTTTCATTGAAAAATACAACAAATCGACTTGGGTGGTCTTTACGCGCACAAAGATCGTGCCAATGAGCCCTGCCATTCTTTCATTTTGCCACGCGTCGCGGATTGGTTTAAAAACACAACGTTGCGGAGAGCGTCGGTAATACGCGATTGCCTACTAAGGTTTTGCTGGTGGCCGGGACGGGTCACAGAAGCGGGTGCCTGGTCAAGAGCTGGGTGCTCCCACGTGGCGCAGATCTAGGCACAGCACGTCAGCGGAAGGATCAAACATAGATAACACTAACCGGCAGCGGTCTGCTACAAGCGTATGACAGTCCGGAATAACAACTGAACCAACCGCTCGGCATGTGTCCACAGATAAACACTGACTGCGCTTTCAATGATAGGGTTTCCGTATATGCAAATTTGCGTATGCAAATTATCATCCGAGTATGTTAATGTTGCAAAAATTGTCCTTTTTGCAAGTCAGCGTAAATCGGCTGGCGAATTCGATGACGTGAGTGGACGGACAATGACATCATACAGTGGTTTTTGCGATGCGTTTTTTTCCTAGAACCTGCGTTTCGCTCTCACGTTTCGGTTTGTGATTATTGAGATATGGTTTACACTATTTATAACGGTTTTGCCTTATCTATACATCCGCATCACATTGCTATGCGCTCTTTCGTTTTTTTTTGTTTGGTGCGAAGCGGGGATGATTCGTACCCACCGGGCCAGCTTGCTCACTTCTACACAATCGTCTGCATTTTGTCTCGTTGCTTGTCTCCATGGCGTGAAATATTCACTGTCATATATCCGCTTCTCGTACAATATTCGCTGTCGTGTATCCACCTCTTATTCACTGTCCTCGTTTCGTAATAAACTCATCGATCCAAACGGAGACAGTTCACGACAATTAATTATTAAATTCGTGTGCTAATTTTCTAATGGTCGTGCAGTATACATATACATGCTGATACCCTACACAAGATGTGTAATACCTTTCCGACTAGCCAGCCGCCTAGCCTCAAGCTCGCATATTCGTCCGACTGAGGTGAGAGTGGTAGTGGAATGTGTCAGTGACTGAGGTGGGAATGGTCGTTGGGGAGCGAGCCACAGAGAGCGCGTGTGGGCGGGGCAAGCCACAGAGAACGTGAGTATAGGCGAGGCGAGCCAGGTTGGGGTGAGGGGAGGTGGTGGGAGGCACGTCTGCCTTACATGTGCGAGAGTGTGTTTCAGCTCAAGTTGGGCAAGGTTTGATGAAATTTTTTTTGGATTTTTCTCATTTTTGTGCTTCATACGAATGGCGTGAGGGGTATGGGTGGTCTTTGACAGGCGATGCTCCACGTATGAATTTTTTGACCTACAAACGTAAATTTTCGCCAACTAATTATATTTTGATGAATTTCTTTTGAAAATTTTTTAAATTTCTAATATCAGACTTCGAACGAAGTCCTGTAACTGACAATACTTCATGTAACTGGGCTGGTCACATGAGCAGAGCATCATATTCGCATGCGGCCACTTCTCAGATACTATAAAATGGCAACATAGATGGGTCTTGGTTGACATGGTTGAACGGGAAATGGATGGAGCTGAGATCGCTGGTCGGAAACGACGGTGTAACGAGAACATCGGGAATAATATCTAGGTCACTGGTAAGCAGTCAATCGATTATGCTGACTCCGCGCCTGTTATCAGCTTTAATATTAAAGAGACTATTCCCCGAAGAGAAATTTTCTAGTCAAGTCACTTCGGAAATTTGACGAATATGGAAATTCATTTGTCATATCCATCACAGCACTGAAATCAGTGACAGTAACAGATGTCAAGTCGGTAGCGCAGCAGTCACTTAGGCTGTCAAAAGCCTCAGCAATTAGAGCAACGTCACAGCTAGTGGCGCTATAGACAACCATCAAGCGAAATTTAAAGGTAAAGTCGATTTATAAAAGCTAACAACGAGAAAGTGAATTGCGGGACAGCCAAAGAGACGTCGCAATCTTTTTAATCAAAATATGTTGGTGAGAAGCCATGTTGGTGAGGAGAAAGCCGATCACTGAGGAAAACGGAATGCTATGAAATACAAGAAAGCAGAGAATGTTATCACTATCAATCGATGCCTCAGCCACTACAATGATCTCAGCTCTTTAAAATCTTTAAAGAAGGCAAAGTTGGTTCAACTTTTTACGTATACTTCTACAATTGAAGTGTGTGTAAATGATCACGGCGGCTTGATATAGCGTTTCGGCAGAGACTGGGGTGTTATTGCCGTCTGATTTGGAGAAAAAGCGATCGTCGACGTAGGCTGGCGTTGAGAGGAGCGCATTCTCTCACAACTTGCATTCGTCAATGAAATGTTCGCATTAATTAGTGAATGAGCCTTGGCAGGCGTTTCTCTACCAAAAGCACCAGTTCGCCTATGCGATTGGTAAATAATCTTATTCTGCTATATGATCAAGTCTTCTAGAGGAATGGCTTCTCTGCGTATCTTCAGCTTAATCGCAATTCGACGACGCTCTTCGAGGTGAGCCTTGCTAAGAGCGAGGCAGATTTATATACGATTGAACGGCTGTGAGAACTCCAACAGACGAGATTGGCGGAGCGCCTGTCGCGTGTCGTGAATGTTCGAAAATGCAAGCTTTAAAAAGCGATTTCTAACCTTCCGAAGGAGGCCCATAGGAAAAACCCCATTCGGTATATCATGAGCATAAAGCTCATCCAGTAAGGCTAACAAGTACTGCGATCCATTGCGTCTCTATCGTGTGCAGTCACAAGTTCGAAACAACTATAGATCCGCGTCTCACCTCCGCATCCGCATTCATAGTAAACCTAGTTTCGAGCGTTCGGTAGATTGCAGTAAAACAAGCTAAGGACAACATCATACAGCTGTTCGGACGTTTCAACGAGATTTGTTCTCGAAAATTTCTTCGCACTCCACAAATGCTTGCACGCCTGCAGTGCCATGGCAGCCTCCAGCCCGTCAACATCCTATCTAGTGGTCGTGTTAACGTCTAACTGCGACACGCCAACGTCACCAGCGCCCGCGTCAGGATCAGCACCAACTGCACAATGTACCACACCTTGACCAAAGCCGAACTTGAGTAACTAAACCTCTAACTTTGCTAATCAAACTTATCTAATGCAACACATCGAGGTTTTTGTGAGGAAGATCCATGTTGCAGCAATTGATTCCAACTAAAATGTCTGGATTGATGTTCTAAATCAGAATGTTTAAACAGATGTGGTATTGGTCGAATGCGCAGAGGCTTTGATGTTACTAGAAACTGCCATCTTGAAGCTTGCCGCATATTCGAATCGCTACTGGAAGGAGTACAATCTTTCTATATTGATAGTTCGTTGCGAACCAACGAAGGAGAAGCTTCCCTGTCTTTGAGAACCTATTAGCAGTATAAATGAACGAAACATAACGAAACGTTTTGGATCTACCACTTTTTGTCTTAACATAAAAAACGTGCACGGTAGTCTATCAAATGTGTGCACATTAATAATATATCGGCTTTTGAATGATCCTGCTGTTGATTTTTATGCCGTACAGACCGACCTTAATGAATTCACTGAGCGGTCGAAATTATAGTGGAGAGACATCGTATGAAAAATGTCTTGTAAGTCCTGTTCATTGACTGCTTTCTCAGGATTGACAATAATTATTTAACGTCCGCTGATGAAGCGATACGTGATCACGACGTGAAAATCGCCCCTAATTTCCACGGGGAACTGCACTGTTGCCAAGACTTTGGAATTTACACATTACGTTTTGTACGCGTTGAAGCATGGCTATAATGAGATTACCGTAAAGCACATATAGTGTGTCGTCGCTCAGTTATTGAATATTACACCCACTTACGGTCATCTCATTTTGTGGGCGACATAAAGATCGCTCAACATCTATAGGATTTTTTAACTCGGGTGGCCTTTCATAAATTGTTCCTTGGATCCTATGCTCTCGGTTACCCACTCAATTACACATTTTTGATTTTGGATTAAGATCGTTGCAGGGTCAAGTTCGATGCGATTTGGTACTGTAAAATGGTGAATGGATTTTCTGACATTCTCTTCAAGAGTACTTCTCATATGATGCATTCGAGAGCTGAATGCGTCGGTTTCAACTTGTGCATCTTTGAATATTATCTTTTGCATAACTATAGCTATCGATCTAGAGTCGTTCCTGTATGGAACGTTCTTCCTGAAAAGAGCTGAAATGCATGGCCATAAACATCAGCATCACTGTTGCCAAGTGCTTTGCCTCTGAACGCTCAAATAAACAGAAATGAGAAAGAGAAACGAAACAAATTTAAAACACGTCTTAACTGTACCAAATTCTTTGGTTGCACGAAAGGCGAGCACGATCAGCCAAACATCACAACTACGTTATCAGCTATGCAAATCAGCTTAGTCTTCCGGGTTGATGGTTCTTGCAGGGCCAACGCGAATCTCGCCATGTCACATTTCGCTTTTATGTACACATTATGCATACATGTTTGCAGAGCATCTTCCAGTAAGTACACCCCTCCTGGTGCCGTGCGACTCACGTTTGAAAAAAAAAAACGTATACTGTTACATATCGGCTGCAGAAAAGCGCAATCCCATAAAAAAAAGCATGAAGATAAAACGAATACGAAATAGAAGAAATAGAAGGGACAAAAATTTAAAAAACGGAAAAAAAGATCAGAGATGAAAATAATAAAAATCAAAAACAAAACAAGAAATAAGAAGCAATGGTTACGCTTTAGTGATTTTTCTATAGCGTCGAAGATCGAACAATGTGCAGAATGTTTTTTTGTGGCACACCAACATCCGTGTTTTACGGAGACAAAGACAGCGTATTTGGATATGGGTGGCTTCAAAGGGAAGTCGGACAGCCTTTTAAAGTGCAAACGGGTTGTTCGTGATAAGACGATTGGTTGCGATACGAACGGCTGAAACCGCTGTTACCGCAGGGTGATAAAAAAAAAAAAAACGAAATTGTGAGACGAATTTAAATAGCGATTTAAAGGAAAAAATTGTACTGAATTTATCTTCTTCAAATTCGTTCACTAAATTCATTTGGATGATAGGACCGCCTACAGTGTGCGTTGTGTTCTTATCGGTTCAATTCTCGGCTCATTGTTGGCTGCTGATGGCCGCAACAACCAGCTGCTTTGTTTCAGTAACTTAACTATTTGGATGCCATCCTCTTGCAGTGGTCGTTGCTTTTTGCTAGAGCAATGGTTGCAAGGATAGTTTAAAGCTCGAAATCGGTCAATATATTGATTAAGGCAAAATATACGCCCACAGGGGAGCTGATATTGCAATATAAGCTACGTGCATTTTGATGAAATGTGTGTTCGTAGTAATCGTTTCATATCATCGACAAATGATGAAGCGCACAAAAAATGAAAACCATATTCCAAATGCCTCCGGAGAGTGTGTTCCTTCGAGTTTTTTTTTTTTTTCGGGTTTCATACTAAACGTCACACAAATGTTGTGGCGTTTAATACGAGCAGCAAGAAGCTTATTTTAATTCCCCATGAACTTATACAGCTTATCTCAACTGTCCTTCTAAAAGGCTTATCTGCGCCGATCGCGAGTTTAATTGAGCTTATTTAAACTATTCATGACCTAAGTGAGATTATCACAGCCATCCGCGAGCAGGTCGCTAGCGGAATTTCTCGCTAGCGGAAGTACAACTATGAGCTCACGTCGTAGAGTAGGCCGCCTTTAGCAATTAAGCCCTCCGCTCGCATAGCAAATGTCTCTAGTTGAAACATCCGGTAGGCAATGAAGAAATTTCGAAAGTTATCTGAGAAGTCCTCACTGTGGCATTCACACTGGGCCGACATAATTGCATGCTCTGCAACTTCTCAGAGAACGTTCATCTTACTGTCTCGTGCAGTTTTCTTTATTCATGCGAATAAAGGCTATTCTTCTTTTTCTTCTACGTTCGAAATTTCTTCATTGTCTATGGGATGTTTCAACTAGAGACATTTGCTGTGTGCCTAATTGGTCAAGACTGAACTCCAGAAACGACACGACAAGTCTGAAAGTTCAAGTGTTTTTTCATTAGCATCAACTCTCTTTTCGTCCAGTTCCGCTACGGAAATGTCAGTTGTGGCTGACACTGCTAATAAACGCAGTGCTTTACGAGTACGACCCATAAATCTGCAAAATGAGGTGCGCATCCGTTCGAGGAAAATTTGCTAAAATGAATCTTAGTTTTTCATTATGTATTTCATTCTGACAATAGATCAAACAATGCATCTGAATAAATGCAATAAACTGCTGCTGAAAATGAGCAAGCATGTTTGGTCGCTTACCACTCAGCCGAGATAAAATTGTTAACCGCGTGAGCGTCTTTAATGCGTCAGGCCGAAGGAGCTGAGTGATGCGAACGAAATTCATAAAGACAAAGCAAACTCGCGAGTGATACTTGTTTTAGGCAGATGAAGTGAACCGGATGCACAGTCTTCATTGCGAGCTGTTGATGTGTGCGTTTTGTCTGGATGGGTATATAACTTTTAAATGTGCTATAGCGATTGAATTAAATACTAGTAAGCGGATTTCTTATCTCTCGGATGCGTGAATGCACGAATCTGTTATCGAAAACGACAAAAACGAGTGAAACAACCAAAACTTTTCATTCAAACCTTCAAAAACCTTTTGATTATGTGTCACTTTAAGCTTGATGCCTTCTTAGTGGATAGCAGCGTCAAAGTGGGAGTATTGAAATGAATTTCTGCTTACTTTTTGCTTTTACTAAACTGCAACAAGGACAGACTATTCGAACAAAAAAGCTTTATGCCACCTATAGCATAACCTTAGGTGGTAGGATAGCAGTTCGCAACATATATGTCGATGAATGACTACTTTATGTCCAGTACTCTCAGTTGTTAACTTTTATTCAAATTACAATGTTTTTATTTCGTCCACTAGGAGACGTGTGCCTACAGGGATGACTTGAGAAATTCTTTTTTTCTATTCAGAATTGCGAATAAATACTGTTTTGTCTTCAGTATGCAACAGTAGCGTTAGTCCCGGAATTTAGCGATGTGCGAACGACAATTTACACCACACGGCACACACATAACAAGCTAAGTCGCTAATTTAGTATTTTCTCAGTGACCTGGCAATTTTGTGTAAAACATTATTGGCGTCTTTGCACCTCCGTTGGGTATGGTGGCACTATTCATAGTCGGTAAACTAAACTAAGGGAATAAAGAGTTTGGATGGAGCGTGAAATTTTTTCAACTGAAGGCATTGCACTCGACGATTTCTGTGAATTTAGGGAGATAAAGGAACAGCCACCAACAACTAAAAATTAATAGTACTGAACTGTATAGCAAATGTAAAGAATTTTTTTTCGTGACAGCTGAAAAATTAAGAATGAATTATTGTTGGATGCTGTTCCATTTCATGGTTCAATGCCTGTTTATAAGCACTGCGGTTAATGAGAGCGTTAGCACGTATGCTAGCTATTTTAAGGATTAGTGTTCTAGCTCCAGATACAGCCAGCTTATGCGATTGTACATCTTTCCATGTGCCTTCTTTATGAGGTTCCTTGCTATCCTGCAAAGTTCAACTGCTTCATCATTCAATTTTTATGTGGCATTCATTCCCTTTGCATTCATCCTGTGTAGTGGAATTTCATTCACTTTTCATCTTTTTGTTGCTTTTTCTCGTTTAAGTTCTGAGCCACGTCATTTCGGCTATACCAAGCTATTTTCTCATTCTGTTTATGGCTTATGCTGACACATTTGTCGTTCGTTTCAGCTTTCTGTTCTTTTGAGCAATCCACTTATTAGTTTGCAATCCACTTATTAGTTTACAGTCAGCGATGTTCTCCTCACTATGATTTCGTTAAGTACACTATACTGTAGTTTCAGCGCCCCACGAAAATGTGCCTTCATTATAGTTTACCTGTTTTTGATCAAACGTATATTCATCTTTATCTGGTTTATGTTATGCAACTATTACCTTTTTTTGGAGCGTTGCTGCGACGGCGGCAGTGCGCATAAATCAGCTTAGACCTTCCATTTTCCCTACGTTGTAGCGATGACGGAGGTGGGAGGAGTGAGGGAGGATTGTAACGGGGAATACACTAGTCAGCAGGAGGCTAATACGATCTAATAATTATAATATTCGAAGAAAATGGAGGTTCTGAACGAATTCTCGCGCTCGATTACCAGTGAAAGGAAGTTTTAAAAGAGGGTAGTGATATGTAATGATGAAGAACGCTATGAGGTTGCGCTAATGCGATGACGCATTCCTTTCTTCATTTCTTTCTTTTCCAATATTTCTCATCTTACGGCTTTGCTGATTTTCGCTGTTCATGGCAACCAAACTGATGTAAGGCTACTGCAAATGAAGCATGGCTGCCCAGTCCCTCTAATCTCGTTAATCTTCGTGTCATGAGACTCTTTTGATGTCAAAATGACCTTAATTATGCAAAAATTGAGCGCTACGAGGTGCAGATTATACTTTCCAAATTTCGTAACTCTTGCCTCGCTTTTTCTGGAATTGAAACTCGTACACGGACAAACAGAGACGTCATGAATACGACACCGCCATAATGCATTTTGTAAACGCAAATTTGTCAAAGCGCACAAAAGCGCATCATTACGTGCAACAGCCGGTTTTCGTGGACGGTGTGAAAATTTGAATGCTATCTGGAAAGTGAATGGTTTTCACGGACCACGTGCTACGCATTCAACAAAGCGTTCTCACGACCATTCCGTCGCGACTGGGTTCATTAAAATTATCTAAAGTGGCTGCAATTATCTCGTTTATCGCTCATGCTGCAATTATCTCGAGCTCTTGTAGTTACCGATGGTTGCTTCTGTCAGGTGTTGCTGCAGTTGGGGCAATTACTGGAACCGCGGCAATTACCCTCATAAGTAATAATTCCTCCAACTTCCATAACCTCAGTTGTGGTATTTACCGCACACCGGTGTTTACCTTTCATCAGTCACTATCGTACGAAATGTTCACTGTTCCAACCTCCCTCGTTTAAACATGCTGTTACTACTTGTCTCGATTTTTGCGATAATTCGACTCATGTGCGATATTTTAGGAATTTAACACCTGTAGTTCGTAGTTGATCCGAGAACATTCATCAGCACTGTTATTATTATTCGTTAAAGGTGTTGTATTCTGAGTACGGCTCGTTGTCAAAGAGGGATGAAGGAGGACGAAGCGATAGCGCTGAGGCGGGAGTACGCCGACCAGCTGAAAAAAATCGCCTTCTTTGGAGTCGTTATTAGGTTTGGTATTAAATGCCGTCTTGTGATCGAACGATGAATGGATTGAAAAAGGAGAGAGGTAGAGGAGATGGCAGATTCTTCATCAGCAAAAGCATATTTGCTATGGTGTGGAACAAAGTAAAATAAGTAAGGAATTACTAGTGGCATTTATTCGGAACCATCCACCTCTGATGGGTTTTCCATGAAAAGGGGGCAGTGTCTGACCCCACCAATGGCACTCTTCCTGATGTTCGAGCCGCAGCTGTATTAAATAAGTTGCGGAGCGTGTGCCCTTGATTGTGATTACGAAATTCCAGCACGGAAGCTTTTATGCCGGAAAAAAAAGTGGGCATAGGCACACACACACATATATGCCTACACACAAACATACGCACAGAATTAACGGGCCCATAATGTGCTTTCGTTACTGCGAAAAACCCATAAGTAAACGAAGAGAAGGTGAACTAACGTAAGAACCGAAATTGTGAGAAGGTGACTTTTCAAAACGTTCAGTAACTCGGAGCACAATCTGCGCGTAAACGAAAGCATTTCGTGAGTTCTGTTAAGCGTTCGAAAGGTAAGTTGCCTTATATATTTTACGGAGGGATGTAAAGAGTGCTCAAGGGCCTTAACCATTTCGAAATTGTTTTAAAATTTTTAAATCTGAAAAATTTTCAGGTCCCTTCCTGCTTAACCNCCCAGCATGCAACCATTTTGGAAAGCAGACACCACTTTTTTCAGCCTTCAACAGCAACGCTCCATTCAAAAATTTACAACTGCTCGAAGAACGCTTGTGGAAATTTAACCGTTTCCCAAAAAATTAATAGCTCAAAATTTCGGTATGTCCCGAAGGAACTGCCTACATTTGAAAGTTCGATAATTCACTGGATAAATGGCAATCGAGTTCAGCATTTTCCTTCAGAACGTTTATACTCGATTCAGCATTTCACAGATTGTTCCCGAAAAACAATCAATTCGTTTCTCGTTCCAGCACTTTTCCAAAAACCAGATAACCTGCTTTAAGAGACCAGGCATTTTCCGCACAAAACAAGGAATCGACTTATTATGTTCGACGTTTCTTTGAAAAACCGAAAGTCGGTATCAAAAGATCGATATTTTTTGAGTGATGAAAATAGTAATAATATAACGACGATAAAAGAGGTAATTATATTCATGAACTTATGGACGAATTTCTAAACAGTAATGACGAAAGACGTTGGGAAGTGTATGTATGTTCGAACATCTATCGCAGAAATGAGTTGAGAGCAGCAAGTAAAGGGCACAAGGTGGGGGGATGCGAACAGAGGTTTAATGTTCGGGTTCAAAAACCATAGATCAAAACACTCACATAGGGTCAATCTGCGAGATAAATTTGAAAAGAAAAACTGTAAAGGATTGCAACTAAATAAACAGATCCTAAGGAACCTAGCTCTATGCCCAACTGATGCTTTTGCAAGAGCTTTTGTCCAAAGAGGTTATGAAGAAAGTTCAGGATTCTAGTGATGTGTTTTATGATATCTGGACCCAGAACTGTTCAGGAACCCATATTATAGATGTCGCTGGATTCTGTACAACGAATCTCAAATTAGAATTTGCAGGCAGACGAATAAACGAAGCCAGCTTAATATGCGATTTTTGCTCAATGAAGAAGGGAAATTACATAGAAACTGGGAGTGTGAGAGGAAGATGAACTTTCGCTTTCATTAATGCGACAATGCAAACGAAAAAATCACTAAATGTGTCCAGTCGGATTGAAATGGCCCAATATAATAAAAGAAGAAAATGGAAACGAATCATTGGTGATCGTGAGGCTAGATGATAAATTTCTAGAGCATCGCTGAACCTATCCATCAAATGGTTTGTCCAACTGAATTCGTTGCGCTTCACCAAGTTGGAGCAGTGTACGGCTTATGAGTGAGGATGTTGGTCGCTGGACAGAAATAAGCATTTCAGAATGGACGTTCAAAAAATGTTAAATTTACTCATTAATTTATGAGTGCCCAGTAAAAAATGGATTTTCTTTTGCATGCATAATTTGTTTTCCGCATCAGGTGGTTAAATTTTCAGCACTGCAGCAACATTATCTTGTGTAGTGACGGTGCCTCTCCTCTACAGTTACATGCAGACAGTACAGTCGGCGCTGACGAGCGAGATTGACTTCTGTAGGAAAAGAGCAGGCAACATGTGGGACGAGTTCATCCACACTGAAGAGGTAGGATCCAAAGGCGACTAAACTGCCTGTCACAGCAATAGTAGTAGCAGTATTAGCAGCAGTCGTTGTTGTTGTTGTTATCGCTGTTGTTGTTGTCGTAGTTGCTGTCGTTGCTGCTGTTATAGTAATAGTAGTTGTGGTACTAGCATTAGTAGTGTGTTTTTCTTACTTTACTATTTATCGCCACCGACATTATATTTGCATCCAACACTTATCTTCAAATTTGTTTCATTGTTGTTTTGCATGAAATGCACTTGATGCATCGTTGTTTTGAACCCTGCTTCGAGTCAGACTTCTCGCTTTCGTCCATCTCCCCTTCCCAATCCTTTCCTCCTTCGCTTTCCCCATCCCTCCCTTTTCCCATCAACGTCCTCTTTGCAATGAGGATGCTAATGAAGACGTTCCTTTGGTACGTGGTGAAGGCCATAAAACCACGTGGTGAAATGATGGGAAATTTTCGTTAAATTCGAACTTCAGAAACGCGAACAGCATTCTCATGGAACTCACGTTAAATATCCTTTTATACTTTCAGAATCGGAGGAAATTCAAATTTGTACCAGTGATGGAACCTTGTCAGTTTAAGAGAACAAATCGAAATTGACTGTACGTAGTCATCATCAGGATTATTTACTCAGTTGATGCTAAAACTCGGTTTCTGTCATTTTCTATCTTCGCTCAACTCCAACGGTTGGAGTACTATTCTAACCAGTCTGAGTTGGCACTAAATCTTAAGCGCGTTTGCTTTACGCAATGCCAATTTCAGATGCAAACGCAAAATAGCAAAAATTCCACCAGAAACAGAAAAGAACGGTCGTTTTTAGACACTGGGTTTTCGAATTCACTCGCGTCGTAGTCGACGGCAAGCTGGCTATGGTGTGTACAACAGTGGACCACCCATTGTTCCGGAATGGCATGTCCCAGAAGGCGGCTATCCGACAGATGAAGAAAGGTGTTGCAGCTGTGGAGTCGGTGAGCCAGGACCACCAGGGAAGCCTGGACCACCTGGATATGACGGTTTGCATCCCTAACCTCTATGCTAGCAGGCCTGATCACTGAGGCAATCACTGGAGCAATAGTATACATCAAGTGATGGTAGATTCTCGTTTTCGTATTTCATCATTAATCCGGGTAAGACGGCCCCAGTCTCCGATATATTGTGCTCCTTCGCCTCCTTTGTTTGCTCGTCACAAAACAGAAATGTAAGCCACTTCTGCACTTCGCTGCTTCTATTCTTCTAGGGATTTCGGGTGGGCGCTGCAAAGGATTGTGCGGAATAAACGAAATGTTAAGTTTGCAGGTGAGGACGGGGCTCCGGGTGAAGATGGTCGTCCAGGTCCAGACGCCATTGATGGTGTCGACTATCGCCGTCAGGAGTGGTGCTTCGACTGTCCACCCGCAAACGAGGGACCACCAGGAGCTCGAGGACCAAAAGGACCAAAAGGTGCCCAGGGGCCGCCCGGTCGAAATGGCGCTGATGGTCAAGAAGGTATTTCATACATTGAATTCGTCAATGCATCATGTAGAGATGATTATCAGGCCTACAAACTCACACGCACACGCAGAGAGGTATAGTAACGCACGCACACACACACACACACACACACGCACACACACACACAAATACACGCACAGACACACACGCATACACACACGCACACACACACACGCACACACACACGCACACACACACACATACACACACACGCACACACACACACGCACACACGCACACACGCACACACACGCACGCACACACACGCACGCACATACACACACACACACACGCACGCACACAAACGTCCTCATAATGCGTTCTTAAATGTGCGCTTACAAAAGCGCATGAAAAGGACGTCATCTCATAAGGTGATAAAAGCGCATAGTTTCATTCTCTGTAAGGGAACTTTTACTATACAAAGAAATCGGTGAGGAGCCACTGGAAGGAATGCTTGGCTTATATGCTGAGTACTCCGTTCGATCATAAGTAAAATGCTGAGTGGAACAGAAGGACGACTGACAATGGTAAATGGGAATAAAAACAATACAGAAATAACGTACGTCTCGGAGATCAACATACAGTGATAAACTTGCAAATTTGCTAATGATACATATTATGCCGTTGAGTGGTTAAACAGCATGTCGATGAGATCAAAATTGCTTTGGCTGTCGACATTCACCTTCCTAATGCTTCCGTACTCGTTGTCTCAAAGTTTCGCATTTCTTATCTAGAAACTGAAGCTTCAAGCTATCTTTTATGCACATTTTGGTTGTACAATTCTGCGTCATGCTGCTAAAATTTCACTTCCAACATTTGAGCTTTAGGGTATTCTTTTCCTTACTCAACTTCTCCTCATGACTGTTTTCCATGCGCCATGGCTGATTCAGATATCCTTAATTCGTTTATACATGTTGTTTGAGAGCTTTCGCGATGTAGTAGGTTATTTTTAGTGATTAAATAATTTCTGCATCATGTGAGCCGAAATTTCGGTTCTAGGGACTACATTTGAGAGCAACCATTCCTCTCACCGCCTTTTCCGCAACAATCTTTCTCTTGCATCATAATTTGTCCAAAAATTTAACAGCTGCAGTGTCCAAATAAATCAAGTCGACTGGTGAACTCCTCAAACATGACCGCTTCCGTGCACGTAGAGTCTTCTCCGAATACCCTTTTCTTCAGTGGAGACTAAATCTCCTTAACGCCAAAGTACCACACGTCAAACAGCTACTTCACTTGAGAATTCATGCATCTAGAATGATTTATTTTGAACGCATGCTTCTTTTACAGATGCTCACAGAAGCGGAAACTTGTGGACTTTTCAAAGTTATCAGTATTCACCAGAACTTTTGCCGCAGAAATCACAACCAACTTTTTAAAATCCCTTGCACTGGTCTATTAAATTTCTTCATGGTAGATTTTCTAGTTTGCGAGCTGAAACAAAAGCGCTGCCCACTGATTTCAAAAATGCACAAAAATCGGGTGCAAGACGCCGAAAGTGATAAGTCTAAAATGTGCAAATTTTTTTTAAAGGTCAGCGTGGGCTCGATGGCCCTCAGGGTCCACCTGGGCCGCGTGGCCTTCAAGGACCGAAGGGTCGTCGAGGACCAGATGGTCAGGTTGTGGAAGTTCCTGGACGGAAAGGACCACAGGGAAGGCCTGGCCCTCCAGGGTTGCCTGGAGATGATGGTCCCGATGGAACAGATGGTACCGATGGATTACCCGGGCCTCAAGGACCACCGGTATAGACTAAGTATTTCATTTCATACAGACTGACAAATCTCGCAACATTTGCGGTCGCAGCAGAACAAATACCCATGTAGTGATGAAAGAATGTGCTATAGGCCTCGGGAAGGTTAAAAGGTGAATCCCTTCTTGCTTTCGCAGGAGAAATTTTCTAAGTCTTCGAAGACTTAACACTGCAAGTCGCTTGTAAAAGGTTTAAGGTGGAGACTCTAAATGAAACACCCAAAAGCTTAGAAGCGTTTCAGAAAACCTACTTACACTAGAGGCATGAGGCTTAGGGTATTGTGCAAAAATTCTGAACCCTTTAGAAGTAAGGCGTGATGGTTAGAATGTAGCGTAGAAACTTCAAACTCTGCGAGAACTGTTACTACACTTTATGAGTGAGGCTGCAAAAATGGATAAATTTTGAAAAGACTTAGAAATTCTAGCACTTCAAAAAATGTTTATGAATATTTGTTATGGGGCATTGTACAAAAATTCCCAATGCCTCAAAAATACTTTGAGATTAAGTGCACGAGGCCCATGATTTTGCTTGTATTTTCAGAAGCTTCAAATCCTCCTTACGTACTTTGAACATGAGGCGTTAAGTACTATGAGAAATCTTCAAATGCTTCGAAAATACTGTTGCGCCACTGGTACGGTGGCCAGAATAGTGTGTAATGTTTTTAAGAATTTCAAAAAATGCCTCAACATCCTAAGCATTTCACTTCAAATATCGTTCGAAAATTCCAATTTTGTTTGTGCGGTTTGGGTATGAGGCTCGAAATATTGTGTGAAAAATTGAATAAATAAAAAATTTTCTTGCACATTAGGCTTGAAGGTTAAAATTGTGTTCTAAAAATGGCTCGAGGCTCACAATGTAGTGCAAACGTTTCAAACATTTCAAAAAATATCTCTATAATTGCGATTAAAAAAATGTTTCTTCGCTGCTGGCGTAAGGCCTATAATTGTAAGTAATAAAAGGCCTCGAAAAATATTTATACACTTTGCGCATGAGGTTCAAAAGTTTGAAAAAATTTTTAAACCTCTTAGAATGTTTTTCGTTCACTACAGCATCACTATCGCAAAATTTCAAACGAATTTAAAGCTTTGCCTTCTCTTTACGCGTTTTCCCTCGATTAATCTGTATAATTTTCAAACCGATTGAGAACTACTCTTCGTTGCAGTCATGAAGGTTAAGCATTATTAAATATTTCCCCATTCAATTTACAAGGTTTGAAGCTTTGCTCAAAAATAGCTCTTCAAAAAAAGTGTTCATATGAGTAGTTTTTGGCATAAAATATTCTACTAACATCTTAGACGATTCGAAATAGTGTTTTGCACTTTAGATTTGAATTGCTGCGTAAAAATTTTAAACGATTTAGGAGACTTTTGCAAAATTTAACTGTAAAAACAGGAATTTTCCGTAAGAACATCAAACCCTTCAAGAAAAAATTTCTACGCTCATAGCATAAGACCTAAAATATAAAATATTTAATAAGAATTTCAGTCAATTGCAAAAGTTCTGCATTTTAAATCATTACGCCTCAAAGACTGTTAGGTATTTCCATCGCTCAAAAAAATGCTTTCTACGCTTTACGCATGAAGAGTAAAATATTGTGTGAAAATTTTCAGAGCTCGAAAACTCTCATTGCTCGTGGCATAAGCCCTAAGATGTTGCGTGCAAATTTCAGTCGCTCTAAACATTTTTCTGTATCTTCAGCATTGAGGCAAAAATCAGTGTAAAGATTTCTAGCGCTTCAACAACACTTACACTTTAGGCATGAGGCTTGAAGTACTGTGTAAACACGCATCAAAAATGCCCTATGGCTTAGGCATGACGTTTAAGATTCGGAATAAATTCAAGATAAATCAGTAATGATTTCTATGTCATGCAAAAGACTTAAAAGATAGTGTAAAAAACTGGAGTGTTTGAATAAAAAGTGCTTCACCTTGAGTATAAGGCTGAAAGTTGTGTTTAAAAAAATTCAACGTTTCAACAATTTTCGTATACCTTATCCCTAAGGCTTGATTTACCATGTAAAAAACTCAAATGCTCCATGGAATATTTCGAGAGTTTAGGCAAGATCGTTAATATATTGTGTGAATTTTTAAGTGGTTCCAGATGTTTTTCTATGATTTAGGAATTAGTCATGCTATTGTATAATGTTTACAGAGTTCCCACACTCTTTGCTTACATTATGTCCGTCAGGCTTAAAATGTTGTGCGAGAATTTTGGGCGTCTCAGAAAATATTTGTACACTTGGTTTAAATCGATATTTAAGAATTTTCTACGCTTCAAAAAAATTTTCCGCATTTAGGCACGAGGATTGCAATATTATGGAAAAATTTCAAAGGCTACAAAGTTGCAAAATGCCCCTATACTTCGCGCAGAAAGCGCAAAATATTTTGCGAAACTTTGAGACCATTTGGAAGTTCAAAATTTTACATCTATATTTAGGCGGACCAAGTGTTGTGCAGAAATTTCGTGAGCATCAGAAGCTTTAAAATGTTTCCATCCATTGCCCTGGAAGCGTAAAACATTGCACAAAAAATTTACAGGATACAGTGATAGATAGGAGGCTTGAAGTCGCATGCCAAACTTAAACGTCCCATGAAATTTCTAATGATCCTACGTCACATGCGAAAAGCTTGAGACGTTGTGTAAATCGTTCAAACGCTTCACAAATTTCAAAATGCTTTAATATATCATGGTGGAGTTGCAGAACTTTTGTCTAAAATTTAATGAGTTAAGTTTCAAAAGCCTCGAAATGTGACACAGGATTCTTAATGGGGTGACAGGATTATTCCTGCCATTGGCGCTTCTTCTTGAGACTCGCGTCAAAACCAGTGCCACCAAGGACTTTTCTTTCGCCGCATGCCACTTCGTCATGAGCGCTGCTCTCACAACAGTGTTCAGCTACCACTTTGCTCTCTCCTCGATGATTTGCAGGCCCCGTTAAAAAGAAAGTCTTGACCTTTGTGAAAAAAGTAGAAACACCTTGGATATCACCCCTCTCGAATGCATGCTCCTACTTCAAATGTAAGACTGCCTTCGAAAAAATTTAAAGACGAATATTTTTGGAAACGGTGCGACACCGCTGACAATGTCTGAATTGCATTCCCGTCTATTGAAACAAAGAATCCTTAAAGAGGAAGTTTTTGTGAATGAGGCAGCTTTGATAGACCCCGGCTTTTGTGATGCGAGTTGTGAAAAATAAAAGTTATTTTTGGAATAGAACCCCTTTCAACGAAAGCTCTTCTTGTAAAGATGGCGAGAATGTTCACAGAAACATACTGTTTTGCATAAACAGAGTGGGTTGCGTCTGATCGCAGATTTGTCTCACGGTTAAATTGAGTGATGCAAGCACCGCATCCCTGAAACAGCCAAACTACTTCCAGTCCAAAGTAATCCGCTAGTTCTGTAGTAATGGAACTGTCCCTTGGCGGATGGGATAGAGTGCTGCACATACGCGTTTTTCGCCATTCTGTAGATTAGCACTCTTCCCCTGTCCCTTCTCACTCCTCCCCCCCCCCCCCCCCCCCCCTTTCTCTCCCT
>JPKZ01001452.1:125514-139491 GCA_000803305.1 Toxocara canis | reverse complement strand
AGAGAGAGAGAGAGAGGAGAGTGCCGTCATACGATTGGAGTCAGCAACAGGCATTTATCACATCGGAATGAAGTCATCGTTATAAAACTTGTTGGAACTTTTTAGATAGAGTAAGGGGAAGCGATTCATTTTATGGAATGCTTATATAGATTGGCAATGTCATAATTAGCTGATGCAGTTTACTGTTGCGATAATGTCGATTGCATGCGTGTAACGAACTTTCTATGTTCATGTGATCGTTTCTCATTGGTTCAGTTAACGTGTATAAGCCATGCCGAAAGTGCTTATGTCACCGCGATCGCTTTATTCAGCTTTCTTCGGATGTCGGCGCGAGATTTTGCTCGACACGCTTCATGCTGCTTGCTACTTTTCATGGTGATGGCACTATACAAAAACAGAACTGAGCTGTTATCGTTGTCTGGATAAATACGGTTGTAAAACTGACTAGATGCAGTCATATTATTTTGCACACTCTTTAAAAGACAAAATATGCGCACTTATTGGCGGCGTTAAAGCGTTTCCTTCATTTTCGCGATAAACGCATAAGTGAAAACAGGTAATGTACTCACCTCGCCATCGAAACAATCTGGCCTGTCAGAAGCTTAAACAGTGATGTGGGAGCTTCTTTTTCGTGAATGTACTCATTTAAAATTATCCGTGGTTTAGCAATTCTGGAATTTGCAAAGCGCATTATGGCGACGTCGTGTATATGCCTATGTCTCTCCAATATCCCCAACCCAGAAACTGCTGAAGCGAAAGTTACGAAATTTGGTTCACATCGCCGAGGATCACCACTAATCACCACTCGAAAATCGCCGAGGAAAAATTCAAATGACTAGCAGTCTTTTTCCGTATGAAGTAAAGAAAATCTACCTGGATTTTCAACCGGCTGAATTGAGTGTTCGGGCCAACCAGCTGCCACGACATGTGCTTTGGCGATTTGTCGATGAAATCAACCACTCGGTTTCGTAAACTGTTCGCAGGCATGCGATGTTCAGGTTCCATGCGACCCCGTCGTCGTACATATCTTCTGATAAAGATTCGTTTTTCTGGACTTTGATAACGCATGCAGTTCCACCAGGCGAAGAAGCTTACCAGTTCTTATCCCTTTGATGAGATATAGCTCTTACCGGACTTGAAGTTAATTTGCAAATGGATATAGTGAGATCTCAAAGGTTTGTATTAGTATATCTGCGAAATTCCCCAACTGTGGCTTCGGTGACTCCCTACCCAAAAGCACGGGAAAAAGAGAGAGAGATGCGCCCAGACATGACGTCTTTATAATACGCTTTTAATTCGCAAAACCCTTAAATGCATGTTTAGTGGTAGATTCATGTGGACAGTCGTATCGGCTAAAATGTGGATTTTTGTCATTTGCGAGCAGTTTGTGAAAGCGGCTGGTTTGATGGATGGATCACCAAAGCCAATATCATTCCTTAATTTTACTGGAAGTGACTGAATCCTTTTTGTCCATTTACCTCTTACTTTCTCATATTAGCGACAATGGAATTAGAATTTGATACGAAAACTTAGGTGAATATATTAGAAAACGGTATTTCTATTATGGCTAATTTGCGCCATCATGGAGGGTCAACGTAAATGTTGGTGTAACGGGCTGGAATTACTGTACAGCCAATAAAAACCTTAGTAGTTCCCAAAAGTGGCCTCCAATTCTTATAAATAACGGCCTTCTCTTAAAGCTATCATCGACAGAATTTTCGATCTAAAGAATT
Source organism: Toxocara canis (assembly GCA_000803305.1). Taxonomy (NCBI): domain Eukaryota; kingdom Metazoa; phylum Nematoda; class Chromadorea; order Rhabditida; family Toxocaridae; genus Toxocara; species Toxocara canis. Next base: position 137,758 of record JPKZ01001452.1, on the reverse strand, counting down.
AAAATTTGGAGCATCATGATCGGTTTGAAAATAACTTGGTTGATCGGGCCGTCTTGGTGTGCAAACTCGTGACTATCGACAGTCGTCATAACGATGACATCTTGTAGTACGATTTGGCAAAACTTTTGCTCATACGATTAGAAATATCGCCTAATTAAGCGGTCATCGGGCAAACTTGAAGGAGAATAACGTACAACACAACGTCGTTATCGCCATGGTACTACAAGATCGTTTTGTGAGTATGATCGACTGACGCCAAAGCGATTACTTGGGCGTGCTTGAAGTATGCAAAGGTATATCACGCATCTGTAAGAATAGGTAGGCGGAACAAAATGCTCTCTGCATGTTCCTTCCGCCTTTTCTGATCGACTGGCAAGGTAAGAACAGCATATCTTTTAGGGAGGCAACGTAAGCTTATATGCAAATTAAGAGACTCATGGAAGAAACGTCCACGGTATACTACGAAGCATGCAGTTCGCTTCTGTTGGTTATCTGATTTGCACAGAATGTTCATAGTACTACCGTAAAAGTGTGATGTATTCGCATTTGAGCGTAGCGAACAGATGGAGCATGATATCTAATCACTGGGCTGTTTTATCGCAAACTGACAATTACTACGAATGAGAAAAACATGAAGCCTACGTCTTGGTTGAGGCATAGCGAAGTTAACGGAAAAATTCTTGCTCATTTTCGGATCGCTGTAACGGTGATGGAAACAAGTGTCTTCAAATGATCCGATCGCTCCTTCAAATCTACTACTCTGTGTTTGTTCCTCTGCGGTCTCATCGGACCCGCTGCAAAGTGCATGCAAAGAGTCCTGCTGCATTGTGTACAAGCGACCCCATTTCCCCCAGTTGTGGCCTCACGTTACATCTCACCTCAATTCGGCCACTAACATTCTCCCCAGCTCCCACGACCGCGCTTTAGGTTTTCTTCACAGCTAACGTTACATTTGCCTCGTCGCTGATTTCAAATTCAAAATTGGTGTTTTTGAAGCGATGGTTGTGCTGGCGAATGTTTGGCGCACGTCGTTCGCAGCTCGCGCCATTACTTAGTCAAGGGCCCGGCGTGTACCAATCGATATTCACGACTTGACGGTTGCTATCCTGTGTCGAGCCTCATTGCTCGTCCGTCGACTGTTTAACTGCTCGCTTCGGGTATGCGCATAGAAACAGACGCAAGGCGATCTGCGGATATGTGCTACTTCTGGTGTAGTTCGTTACTGGATGATCTGTTCTGTGCCTTCCATAAATTCCAAACGCACAAAGAGGATCCGCCAGTCGAACCGTCAAAATTCCACTTTGTCGTGCTGCACCTTGTAATAGGCAAGCACCAAAAGGGATGAGCGTTCGATGGTAGGATGTACCCCATAGCACGGCGTAATCGTGTGGATAATGTAGCGTCGGATGTCATTCTCGGCACAATGTTATATTTATCGGTCGTCTTACTGCAACTTTCATCGTTTGTTTGTAGATTCTGAACGCAGTCAAGCAATTAACGTCTGCACATTTGTAAATAAACGCTGATTTGTATTCGCAGTAAAAAAGTTCACTGATTCTTCTCACTGAGAGCATTCCCCGTCGTTCATTTCTGACTAAGAAAGTTTTCTCATTATCCGATCTAGAAAGCACTTCTGCTACAGTTCTAGTGCTTCTTAGAAATAAACATTTCGACTGCACAAGAAATTCCTATTCGAAAGTTTTTTTTTTTTTAAAAACCGAAACAAATGGATGATATAAGCGTAACGAATACAATTGCTTATTACAGTTACGTATAACTGTTTATTTCTACTAATAAATTTTGATCTGTTCATTTAACTGAGTGTGTAGATTTTTTTCACACATGCGAACTGCTATGTTGAGTACAATCCTCACACAAATTTATATTTGTAAATGAAAGAGAAAATGAAATAATTTATTGAGAATGGAACAGTGTGGCATTTTCTGGGCTTCATTTCTATACACACTAATTCATATTTGCAATCATGCTGTAGCTTCGATTGCTACATAATTTCAGCTTAAGCACAAAAGGTGAGCTGCAACCCCTATTCATTGCTTAATTCATTGTGCATTTCTTTTGGACATTCTTATCTGCTAGGCTTTTTTGTCTGTCACCATTTTAACGGCCAATACGGTCGGTGTACAACCAGTGAAGGCAAAACGGGATGATTCGACTCCACTGAGGCCTAAAGTGGGGACTCTGGAGCCTGACTCCGACGTCTAAATCGACTCATTCAGACTCAGGCTCCATTAAAAAGGAGTTTTCTAACTCGGATTATCTCAATACAAAGAGTGACTTCTCGAGTTTTGGACTGTCTACGACCATTTCGTCGAATGTTCTGCACTCTTCGATTCTCATTTGTAAAGCATTAATTTATTTTATGTGAGATGCAGCAAAGTTGCTGTTATGCTGACCGTGCATGCAATGGAAGGAACCGCATTTTCGCAATGCTTCATCCCGCTCGTCACGGCTCTGTCTAATAGGGTCTGAACTCAAACGTTTATGAGTCATTCTCCGAACTGTTGCCCTTCCAATGCGCTCCCGAACAGTTGATTATGAGCGTTGTATTTGAGAAACTGTTTCATCAGTATTCGTTCCTCAGTTGTCTGGAATCAGCGTCGAGTTATGGGAACGAGGTACGGAGGTGGTGGCGTACGAGGGGATCGCCGTAACCAAAGGTTTCCATCGTATGGCGGCCCTGCACCTCGGCAATCGCGACCTGTACAGCGTTTACCAATACGCAGAGAGGCTAGCCCTGACCTCGAGACTAACCTATCTTCGTTCTACAGGTGAGCCGAACGTGCAATGTTGCTAAGAGGCATTTTTGTACTCGAGGTAACTAAAGCTGATTCTTTATCAGAACGCAAGCACCTCATGAAAACCATTCCCCAGTTAAAAAATATTTTTCCCGCCCTGCAGATATGCCATTTATATCATGCAATCAAAATTCACAAAATGTAGCATATTGTTAATGAGACTAAATCTGAAATGAAGATAATCGTGTAATTGTCACGCAGACGTCCTGTTGGGGCGACCGAGAAAGATGAAATCACTGATGGTATGCTAATGGGTTCAGGAACCAGACTGAAGGATTCACATCCAAACGGAGAGATTCAATGGTTTGTGACCTTGTTATACTGACTTTTATAAGGCCTTTTTTAGTGCAGAGTGGTGATTGTTTGGTTAAACGAGTTTGTATGGCGGTGGTCATGTTTCAGCTTCAGAAAGTGATTGGTTTGATAGCTTTGGTGCAGGGGCTAATGCTTCAATACGTGGCGTAAAATGAAGAACGAACATAACCGTTGAGAGGAACGCATTCGTCCATTCATGGTGCAGCATTGGTGGACGTATGCTTCGTTTCTAGCCGTACCGGATCAAGGAAAAATTTTTTTGGGGAAATTGAATTCACTTGCTTGTGAAGCATATAGAAGTGCGCCATCGGTATTTCGAGGGAGGTAGAGATGAAAATGGAATGTTAATAAAAATACGCCGGTTTTCTTATATGGAACCAAAGACTGCCGTTACTAGTTGTGTAAATACTGCTCCACTACTTACACAATCAGTAATAGCAGTCTTTGGTTCCACATAAGAAAGTAAGGGTTAATAGTGTAGCAAAGATTGTTTGATGGGAGGTTTATCGGTGATGACGCGACAAATGTTTTGGTGAGGAAAAATTGGTGAGGGGAAAAAAAAGTTTCTGGAAAAAGGAAAGAATGCGGGGTAAAGGAATGGCAAAATATGTACTTTGGGAATTCCGCTTATAAGATCAGCCGGTTTCCTTCATTGCCTACAAATAACAAAAATTGAAATTCCAGCTAAGCAATTGCTGATGCAGATCACTTAACTGGGCGGGTTACAGAGTGCATACAAATTATATCACACAGACACAAAACGCGCCCCTACACACTTTTATCGCATGCAAACACAAGCAACATACACATCTCAGCTGAGCGCAACTACTGCATCCGCAAATGCGATTTCACCAAAGCCCATTGAAATTAGTTTAATATTGGAATAATTTATGAAAGAAGTACGCGTGTGATACGCTTGTGTGCGGCAACTCATCCGGTTCATTTGTCATTCAGAAATAGTAGTGATGATTACGTGGTATGCGTGTCTTATGTGGTATACATGGTGTACATGACAATAAGGTCGTGTGTCTGTATGTATGTTGCGTTATCAGTGTGCATATTTTAATTGTAGGGATCGATTTGGAAGTCATTCACCAGAAGAATACATGAATCTTCGTTTGTCGCATTTGGACAGTAAATTGTCGAAGGATGAAATTAAGGATATCCTAGAGCATGAATTCAGACGATTTGCGCCTTTTGAGGTTATTCTTTTGCGGTTATTGCGAATACATTATTTTTCCCTCGTGAAGGCTTGGGCTTGCAGTGACATATACTGATGGATGCCTAAAAGAGTTCAGGTGGTATTCACACCTGGCTGGCTCAGGAGTGTGGGATGAGGAGGGGAAGGTAGAAAATTTGAAGTTTGTTTTGCTAAATAAGAAAATTTACTAAGCATACTGAATTTCACTCATCATCTACTATCAGTTAAAAGTTTTATCTTTTTTTTTCGCAGTAACGAGTCTTTGGCTTGGACGTTTAAAAATTTCTTCCATCTCATACTCATTATCGTCTGTTGCAATCTCAGACCCTCCTTTCTTGCTGTTTCAGTCTGAATGTCGAAGACATCCAGAGGAATGTCGTCTTTTTAGTGCAAGGTGAGAACAAACGTGCACCAGAATGGCTTGAGGGGAAGGCCGGAACTATGGGTGGCGAGAGCGTAGTTGGTATAATCTTGCTGGTTGTTTTAGGATAACGGATAAAACCGTCTGGGTTGGCTTCAAAAGTGCATCGTTGTGTAAAGTAAGTACACGTACGCTCACTGCTCCCCCCATTTCTTCTTCATCCTGGTTAGAAGAAAGTTTTTAATTGGTTCTTTATTAAAAACGCATCTTGAATAGTGTTTTCGCTGCAGAGCTGATGGGATGTGACTAGGTAGATGCCATATCAAGCCCGTTTACTATTTCTAGCAAGTATCCAGCGTCACTTGCTTCTCTTTGTCGTTTTCCTCTTCTTTCCACTCTCGGGTGGTTGTTGAAAATAAGAAGAATAATAAGTTGGACGTAGGCGAGGAATAATAAAGAAGGGCAATTTGTTTTTTCAAATGAAGTTTGTAGAACTGTGAAGTCAAGGGGTGCAGGCTTTTTTAAGCCCTTGCTGACGGCGTTTTTAGCATAGAGGACCTGGATTTTCGAGGTGCGAGCAGCGAACAGTGTCGAGCGCAACTGTTTATTCCATTTAATACAATGAATGCAAGAAGCATTGTTTGTCTACACTTTGAGGTGTTTCGAATTTCAGTCGATTTCTGTTTTTAGATAAAAGTGGTGCGCAATCCTGGAGATGAGCAGAGACTTGCATATGTGAACTTCGAGAGGGGAGACGCAGCGCGGACGATACGTCACACAATGCTACCTCGCTTGCAGAAGCTACTTGGTAGACGGCTACATCTCGATCCGGCAGGTATAATCCGTGACCAAGAGGGTAAATACATCCCTGATCGGTACAACAGAGCTTTGCAAGCCGAGAGGGAACGAGATCGCAAGGAGCCTGTCCGAAGGTTGGTTCTTCTAGCGAAAATTTTTGTTGCTCATAGTCATATCCTAATTCATTCTAGTATATGAGTACATTTAGGAATCTTTTAGAGAAAGGTTTGAGCAGCATTGAAAAAATGCGCGTAACAGTCAGCAGCTAAGTCGAAAAGTGGGAGGTCGCCATAAGAGAGCTGCAACGAACGCCTATTGCTGCACCGAAGCCTTTAAAAAGGCTATTCTCGCTTACTGCGAATTATCGGAAATGACGTTTCAGTGATTTCAATTTTTTGTTTGCAGCGCGTAAGAGAAAAGCTGCTCATAGCTTTGTAATAAAAAGTAAGGAGTGGAACAGGCAGGCTCATCTCAATATTCCCGTCGCAAAAGTCCCAAGAAATCTTTATTTTCACACTTCGCTCTGTTCCCTCCCCTTCCTCTTTTTGAGCTTCGTCGTTGAACTCCGCTAAGACTCCGTTTCCTTTTTCATTGATTTGGATTTTGTAATTGTATAAGAAATAAGTTTCTGATTACTCCGTTTCTATGCGAATATTTCTGTGTTGAGCAGCCTTAAGAGTCGTTTTCTTTATCCTTTCACCAGGTTAGCGTTTCTTGAAGCGAGTTGTATCGAATGGGGCAGTAGAATAAGTGAAACGGCATGATACGTATGCTATCTGCATTACCCTAACTGACATACTAAACCAAATGTTGACACTAAGCGCTTGCGTTATGGAACAATTATGCCAAGGAGACTTCAGCTACGAAAAGTTCACGACATGGATAATTGCGACGCAACAAAAGGTTGCGCTTTTTTAAGATAAATGTATGGTTGAAATGCATCACGGCGCATGCATGTTCATCGTAGCCGCGCCTCGAGAGCGTCGATCACTGTTGTGTGGCATAGCTCTTTGTTACTGGCGCAACAGTCCACTGCTGCAACCATTAAATTACCTTATAGCTTAAAACAAGAAGTCGACTTTGTTACGCACTGGAACCATTCTAGAAAAGAATTATCAGCTTTGTTAAGCAAATAGCAAAACTTATGGCCACAAACTGCTAATGCACTTACTCTCTATACGTTTTCAGCGATTGAGAGTGCGCTCACTGGGAGCACTCAATGTTCCAGCTTATTGATGCTGGGTATCGCTTGGTGGACGCTTCTTTTGTCAAGTTAATTGTTAAACTGCTTTCGTTTTTACGAAATCTACGATGATATTTTTGGAAGGCTTTTAAAACTCAAACTGAATGATAAGATTAAGCGGCCAGCCATGATCACATAGAATCGTTCAGACAACTGGCAGTAGCAGACAATTCGCTACTTAGCATCATCGATTCGCAGAAGCACAAAGGCACAAGAGAGATACAAGGCAAGAACATACGCAAATGCGAAGCGAGAAGCACAAAGCTAGAAGGAAAACAATTCATCAGGTGTCGTTTGAGAAAATTGTTGCGCCATCCCAAAATCACCTGTGCCCCTTATTAGTATTTGATCTTTTATCTGTACGTTATTCTTTTTTTCGTATTTTCCCATGGGCGGTCGGTCTTCTGAAGAACGTTTTCGTGGTAATCACTGCCGCGAACTTTTATTGCTTAAGTGACGGTTACTTGAAGCAAGCTGTCAGCCACATCTCAATTGTGCCTTTTGAAAAAATTGCAGAATGAGTTGACATGATCGAGTATGGAGCAGCATTGTTGATTTGTTTTGCATGAAGCTTGTTGTTTCCGTCACCACTATACCTGGTATGTGACAGAAAATTCTGTTCTAGATGTCGTTATTTAAAACAACCAGTTGAGCAGCAATGTTAAATTGCAAGTGGATTCTAAAGTTATGAAACATAATGAGACATTCTTTCGAACTGATTGCGGAAAGCCAGGTTTTCATCGCAGATCAGTTCCAAATTTCTTTTGATGATGGATCAATCCCAAATTTCTAACATTTTTAGGAACTCATCTTCTGGATTGTCGTTTAAGAAGGTAGCATCATGTTTATGCGAGTCTGCGATTCTTTGTGTTACCTATCTATTTTTCTGTCCTTTTAAATTAGGAGCCACTACAGGAGAGTATATTCTTGACGAAGGCGGTTTTCCAACCATCTTTCGTCTATTTTGCCCAATTCGATGGGAATATGTGATGAAAAATTTGCTCTCGTTTTGTGCACTCCACATTTCTGCGAAGCTGGGTTATGGTTTCAAGCGGTTGCACCTTAGCCTTCAGGTGCATTGGCTTTTTCGACTTTCTTTTCTTTTAGTTTCCGACTTTTTTCCATGTATCTTTTTTTCCAGTTTCCATTTTTAATTTTTTTGGTTTTCCTCGAGCCGTAGCAGCCTCGGTTGGAATGGGTCTGACACATGCCCTAGTTGAAGTACTTTGATTGGGTTTCTGGCAGACTGCTAGGTTTTCTTTGCCTCTTTTTGTCTCTGTGCACCCATGTCATCATCGAGACAAGGACCTCACTTTCAGATTTTCCTAGCGCGTAGTTGCGTTTGCAGTCGTCTTGCGTACCGCTTCTTCCCCTCCACTAGTTGAAATCCCCGTTCTCTCTTTAGTACTACTTTTTTTGTTCTTATGCGCCTACTAGAATACATGATAAGGAGGATCTTATGAACCTGTATGCTGTTGAGTCCGAAACGTTATCCGTTTAGCACGCACTGCCGACCAGTGCAGTAAACGCACTACTGTGCAGAATCGGCTCCTCGGGGGAGTCAGGTTACTTATTATATTGGATATGCATGATTCACGCATGGTCGTAGTTCTCTCGATCTTTCCTCCTCATGCCTCCCCCTCCTAAACTGAAGGCTGAGGTAGCGTGAAAGTTTGAGGTTTTGGAAACCTAAACAGGAAAGCAAAAAAGACCACTTCTGAGTTAAGGGTGATCGGAAAGATTGGTCGGGGGGAAAATTGGTGCTGTTGGGGACTCGGACAAAATTTACCGGTAACGCACGTTCGTTTCAACAAGCGTTTGCACACTGCAGCCCAGTGATACTTGCCAACTAAACAGTTTTCGTGAGCCGAGCGTGTGTGAGACTCGCGATGTCGGAGCACCGACGCCTTTGTTTTCGCGAAATTTTAGAAAAAATAATGCGCGCTGTTTTACTGGATGCACGAGATACTCAACTGCTCTTTGCATTAAAAACCCCTGTATTCTAAAACTTGAGCGAATAAACTTAAACGAAGTAAAAATGAGGGAAAATAACATTCGAACTCTCAAACACCCAGGAGCCTTCCATAGAGCGTCTTTGCATTTGGAAGATTTGAAACGGCACCTGCCTCTGGGAGGAGGGAGGGGGAGGAGGGGAAACGAAGAAATCTTTATTGTGGCAGCCGTAGGTCTTTTTCAGGCTCTGATGCAAAATTTCTTGCAATTAAGCCAATAAACTACTGAGCGCAAACGAAAATACTGCAGTTATGCTGAAATACAACTTTATACTAATCGAAATTCGTATGCAATGAAACGGCGAGGTTGGGAAAGCTCTACGAACTACTAGTCACTGTATATTATTGGTGCGTATAGTGGTCGTCTTTAGTCTTGATTTTATTCAAAAGCGTTCTTCATTCGAACGCTGTCTTACCGGTATTTGCTTTAAGAAGCAGAAAATACCTAAAATAGATAGTGACAGCTCTGTTCTACCCACTATTGTAATAGTGGGTAGAACACAGCTGTCACTATCTATTTTAGGTGATCTCCTCCCTAGAAGTTTCAAAAATAGCTTGTAACGATCTTACTGTGGGTCGCTTCTCACCATTTAAAAATTTCTGAACTCCATGTTTGCCATAAATAAAATTTAAATTCTCCGAGTAATTTCCGGATCCACTTTTTAATGGCTTGTTCGAAACATCTCCACGTTAAAACATACTGAATTGCATTGAAAGTTGGTAAGTGTTATTATTATTGTATGACTATAATATTTTTCTTATTTCACCTGTAAGTTAACGGTAGGGTCAGTGCATTACGAGTAGCTCATTCGATGTGTTTAGGAAGTCTCCGAGTCGTCAACGGCGTGATGGTGATGGGACGTGGAATCTGAAAGAGGACGATAGCGACGCGACGCGAACCCTTTTTGTTGGCAATCTGCCGGCTGATATTCGTGAATCCGAACTACGACGTGTATTCGAAAAATATGGCAGGGTCGAGGATGTCGACATCAAAACCCCTCCTGAAACAAACGCCGCTTATGCATTTATCCTATTCCAGGTTCGCTTTCTCAGTGCTCAGTGCAAAATCCTGCCCCGAGTTGACCAGCACTCACTTATTATTTTGTAAGATCAGTTCCCGTAAAACAAGTGTGAACTCAGGGAAATATCTATTTTTTCAAACGAAGAAATTTTCTGAGTTAATAAGTTCTAGTAAGTATAAGATGACAAATTTGCCATGTTGGTGAGAGGATGACTAAAGATCTATCATGCAAATCGTCATATAATTTTCTATTGACAACTTGAACGTGAAACTTCCTGGTTAATGCTGTTGGCATGACCTTTACGGAAAGCTCCCTTAATCGGGCATTGAATTAGCCAATATTGTTATAATTTCGACCCGTCACTTTTATTTAACGACTCGTTCCGATTATATGGCTGGAATATATATTGTCAAGTCGTGTGATCGAAGAGTTTCACAGTGTTTTTTGTAACAGACATCTGTACCGCAAAATAACTGAAAAAATGTGCGGTCGCGAAATTTTCGTAAGGCATTTATTAGGAGAGTTGAGGTTACAGATTAGTAATGCAGACTGCACGCTTTTCATTGCAAAGGCACACTGAAATTGGATATTCGTAAATTTTTTGTTTTTTATTTATTCGGATGTTGCCAGAGGAAGAATGAGAGCCGCCACTTTGTTCGTGTGGTGGAGCGTAAAAATGTATCCTTATTTTAACAAGCCACTACATGAAAGTTTACGTTAGAGTCTGAGGCAGATTAAAATGGCCATTAAGCGTTCGGCATGTGTACGGCCGTACTTTTTCTGCGGCGAGCTTGGAGGATAAATAGATGTTAGAGTTGGTGAAGAATATAGGTTAACCACTAGTCTCATCTTAGACTCTAAATAAATAGACTGACTCGTTTTTCCTATCCAACCGTGAATGAAGGTATTTAAAATTTTTGAAAACTTTTGGCTGAGTCGTTGGAAAAAACATATACGGAATTTAGTAATTGAGAATTATGGTATTATTTGTTATCACTTCTTCAGATATTTGTTTTCGCTTTTTCTTATAGTCGTTTTCAAAATTGTATTTACCGACTGTCGACTGCAGTAAGCTCCATCGAAATATCAGAAAGAATCTTCTCCAACGCAGTTTTATTTTTGGTTCATCAGCTTTATGAAAGCCGCCCTTTTATCTCTGTTCGAGTCAATACCGTGATTAGCAGTATGAAGAGCTGGGCTGTTTTCAGACCCTAGAACAATCAATGAACGCGAAGGCAAGTGAGCACGACCGACCCATTCGGCCGGGTACGTCGAGGTGCAAAATTGGGTACGGTAAATCACAGCCGTCAAATCGACTCTGGATCGGCGGCCTAGGCCCATGGACTTCTGCTGATTATTTGGCCAAGGTCCTTGCCTGACTGATCTTTCTAGAGCCAGTTACTTTGGTCAGATCAACAAGTTACTGCATTTGAGAGGCTGTGTAATTAGTTGTGCCTTTAGATGCCTTTGAACTCTTACTGCTGATGACCTTGTTTATGTGCCTTAGCAGTACGGATTTGCAAAAGGCGTTTTGCGACCACAGCACTTGTATGTTTTTTTGTGCTACGTTATTGTCTATTCCTCAAATAGTTCATGCGTACCACACGAATCAAGTGCTAGGAACTTCAGGGACGTAGTTTTGTAAAGTTTCTGTGAACGGTTCACAGTATTGAACTCTAATTAGCCCCCTCATCTACTGAGGGAGTATGGCACTTAAAGGTGATTAAGAATTTGAGTTGCACCACTGGTTTGCTGTAGAACACCTGGCAGTCTAACTTTTACTGGATCATCCTAGTATGGATGTATCCTGGACCTACTGGTTGACTGACCGTCCAGGTTCTAGTGTTCATTTGCAATTTGCGAACTTAGTTAATCTGAGAGAATTACGAAACTCACGTAGTGGCGGCTGGTTAGTGCGCGTTCCCCATAATTTTATAAAACTGTCACACCGATATGAACTGCTGTACTATAGGTTAAGCAAACTTTTTTCTCTAGTTAATAATTGTAATGTGGTATTCAGTGATCAGGGCAAAGTAGTAACTGTCGTTCTTAAGTCATACATTCTTCGTGACTGAGTACAGAATATTTCGGCAATGTGAGGATCGTGGGCATGATTCCGCGCTATGGCAGGCGTTCGCGTAGAACTGCCCGTTGCGCAACAAGATCTTTGCGGCACTGTAACGAACAACAATCCACAATTTTCTTCTTTGGCATTTTTTCCACTTTGCTAGTGACTGCTATGTTGCTTAAAGGAATTCGATCGATATGGTCTAATTGATCGGCTGGATTATGAAGAGGGAGCTGACTACGCGTTTATTCGGTTTGCCGACCAGAATGCAGCGATGGATGCTTGCCGTGCCATGAAGGGATTTCCACTTGGTGGTCGCGACCGATGTATCATCGTCGACTTTGCAAAGTGCGTCCTTTTAGCAAAATTTATAAGGCGCATGAGCACTGGACAGAAAGCTTAGGGAGG
>JPKZ01001452.1:64559-113303 GCA_000803305.1 Toxocara canis | reverse complement strand
GGGGGGGGGGAGGGGGTAGAGCTGGTAAATAGATAATTGAACAGGCAATCATGCGACTGTACACATTAATGCTGATCATTATGTTAATGCGACATACGCATATGGATAGCTTAACAGTTGTTGTAGGTTTCCCTTCGAAGAACTGTGACTTATTTATTTTATGAACATTTCGAAATGAAAAAAATTGGATTACCTAGCTATAAATATTTTACAAATCTAATGCTTCAAAACTATTAAAGCGCCCACATTTCGAATCAAAAACCGCAAGTGATAAAATGGCTGATAGGCGGAATGTTTACAGAAGGTAGCGTGTATTAAAAATATTTCATCGATGAGCTTTACTAACACATCTTTTGCACGGTGTTCTCTGGCAGTAAAATTTGTACAATGTGCGCGGAGAAGCAGTATAGTATAAAACAACGTTTACCAATTCTACTCAATCATCCTTCTAACACTCCATCTTGAACCCATATCATCTACTTCTGCGTGTTTCTATAATCGGTTACAATGGCTTGATTGTATTTCACATGTAATCTTGATCTACTGAAGTGATCCGCGCGCATTTTGCCTTATATTTTTTCATGCAGCTTTTTTCTGAGTAAACATCCAAAGGCTTCTCACTCAAAACGAATATAGCTGAAGCCAAATTGAATTGCATTATAACTGAGGATGGCTTGTGTACACAGTGACGAAGGACAACGTAGGTGTCGGGTTGTTTTCATTGGCTTTCGAGAGCGCTCGCGCACGATGCAATCAGTCGGTTCTGCTGCTCTTTGCCGACAGCACTTTTTGAAAAGAATCGCTCGAGATCTCAACACTAGCAACATATTCTCTCCTAGACAGCAAATAGCCCGAACAACTTGTCTAAAGGAGATACAAAAAGAAACGAAAAGGAACCCCTCCATAAAATTATAGGTTTACTTATTGGGCGACATGTGCAGAATTTTTTTTCTCGTTTTTATACGAGCAGTCTATCGAACAAAAACTGAATTTCTATTTAAAAATACAAATAACCTCCTAATTCTCATGTTTCTTCCACTATGCTTCTTCGTTTTGTTTCCGTATCACTTGTCACCTATAAATATTAATGGATATTTGATAATCATTTAGTTGCACTGTTTGATGAAAAGGCACAATTCAAAGGGAAGAAAGTAGAAAATTTTTCTAAGGAAAAGAGATATTTGTTCGAAGTTATACAAGAAAGAGGGGGATAAATTTCGTGAATCGTTCTTTATGTTGCACATATGAAATACGCCTCACGATAAATGCTTATTAAGCTCCACGTTCAAATGAAAATTGGTATTTTTCGAATTTTCTATGGTAAACAATAACCTGAACATTGAGATCCTAAAATGAAAAATTTGAAGCATTGTTTTTAACAGTTTCGGATGCGAATCAGCAACTACCAACTATTTTTTTCGAACATATACGTTGTGATATTCCCAAACTAATTCGATTATGCCTATTAGAAGGTGCAGGAGGTTTCTTCTGATAGGCATAATAAGTTGCATAGGAGCGCATTCAAAACTGTCAACCTTCTTTCATCGATCTCCACCTCCGTTTGCTTGAAGTTGTCTCGGCGTTCATTGTGAAGGAACATGAAGCTAGATGGTGAATAACTATCGTCTGCTGTGCATTCAATCGAGAGTGATTCTCCATTGTCCAATTCAACAATTTTTGCTCGCTCGTCATTTGCATCCCCTTAACATATTGATTCTGAATCGCATTCACCCGGGGGGGGGGGAGGGGGTAGAGCTGGTAAATAGATAATTGAACAGGCAATCATGCGACTGTACACATTAATGCTGATCATTATGTTAATGCGACATACGCATATGGATAGCTTAACAGTTGTTGTAGGTTTCCCTTCGAAGAACTGTGACTTATTTATTTTATGAACATTTCGAAATGAAAAAAATTGGATTACCTAGCTATAAATATTTTACAAATCTAATGCTTCAAAACTATTAAAGCGCCCACATTTCGAATCAAAAACCGCAAGTGATAAAATGGCTGATAGGCGGAATGTTTACAGAAGGTAGCGTGTATTAAAAATATTTCATCGATGAGCTTTACTAACACATCTTTTGCACGGTGTTCTCTGGCAGTAAAATTTGTACAATGTGCGCGGAGAAGCAGTATAGTATAAAACAACGTTTACCAATTCTACTCAATCATCCTTCTAACACTCCATCTTGAACCCATATCATCTACTTCTGCGTGTTTCTATAATCGGTTACAATGGCTTGATTGTATTTCACATGTAATCTTGATCTACTGAAGTGATCCGCGCGCATTTTGCCTTATATTTTTTCATGCAGCTTTTTTCTGAGTAAACATCCAAAGGCTTCTCACTCAAAACGAATATAGCTGAAGCCAAATTGAATTGCATTATAACTGAGGATGGCTTGTGTACACAGTGACGAAGGACAACGTAGGTGTCGGGTTGTTTTCATTGGCTTTCGAGAGCGCTCGCGCACGATGCAATCAGTCGGTTCTGCTGCTCTTTGCCGACAGCACTTTTTGAAAAGAATCGCTCGAGATCTCAACACTAGCAGCATATTCTCTCCTAGACAGCAAATAGCCCGAACAACTTGTCTAAAGGAGATACAAAAAGAAACGAAAAGGAACCCCTCCATAAAATTATAGGTTTACTTATTGGGCGACATGTGCAGAATTTTTTTTCTCGTTTTTATACGAGCAGTCTATCGAACAAAAACTGAATTTCTATTTAAAAATACAAATAACCTCCTAATTCTCATGTTTCTTTCACTATGCTTCTTCGTTTTGTTTCCGTATCACTTGTCACCTATAAATATTAATGGATATTTGATAATCATTTAGTTGCAATGTTTGATGAAAAGGCACAATTCAAAGGGAAGAAAGTAGAAAATTTTTCTAAGGAAAAGAGATATTTGTTCGAAGTTGTACAAGAAAAAGGGGGATAAATTTCGTGAATCGTTCTTTATGTTGCACATATGAAATACGCCTCACGATAAATGCTTATTAAGCTCCACGTTCAAATGAAAATTGGTATTTTTCGAATTTTCTATGGTAAACAATAACCTGAACATTGAGATCCTAAATTGAAAAATTTGAGGCATTGTTTTTAACAGTTTCGGATGTTACCAACTATTTTTTCGAACATATACGTTGTGATATTCCCAAACTAATTCGATTATGCCTATTAGAAGGTGCAGGAGGTTTCTTCTGATAGGCATAATAAGTTGCATAGGAGCGCATTCAAAACTGTCAACCTTCTTTCATCGATCTCCACCTCCGTTTGCTTGAAGTTGTCTCGGCGTTCATTGTGAAGGAACATGAAGCTAGATGGTGAATAACTATCGTCTGCTGTGCATTCAATCGAGAGTGATTCTCCATTGTCCAATTCAACAATTTTTGCTCGCTCGTCATTTGCATCCCCTTAACATATTGATTCTGAATCGCACTCGTCATTTGCATCCCCTTAACATATTGATTCTGAATCGCATTCACCCTTGCTCATAATTAACACAAAATCGAGTTGATCATTTCAACGATGTGCAGGTCAAATAAGAACGCCCTCGATTCATTTAGCGAAGAACAGATCAAATGATGACGTGTCATCAAGTCGAATTAGTTGAAAACTCACTAAGTGAAAAATAGTTTACGGTACGGAGTGCAGTGGTCGAATGGCTGGTGGTGGATGCTAGGCGAGTTTTAGATTGTTGCGATCTCAGTGATAATACAGCGAATTACAGTAAAATTATAACTAATCAAGACAAATGACTTACCTTTACGGAGTTGTATGCGATGAACTGAGTCAAAGACCATCGAATGCAGCTCAAGTATGGGACCTAAACTCGAACACCACAAAAGTCTCATTCGAAATCTTTCAACGGATACCGTTTCCCGCAATAGATCGACCTCCCAGGAAAAAATGGCAGTAGATCTCGTCAACAGACATATATTAATTTTTTGCGCCATAAATAATTGCAGTAGCAAAAAAGGCCCGAAATGTGCAACAGGAATGACGAATCATCTATGCACAATAACTTCGGAGATATTTTCGGCAAAGCATCAATATTTAGAGAGTTGCAACAGTGTGTTTAATTGGTAGTTTACCGAGTATGATTGACTGTGAGTAAGTAAAAATCGCAAACGATTTTAAAACGTGGATTAGAAGTGTTTTAGAAGAAATGCGCAGTTGTGAACAGATAGCTTATTCTTCATCTAACTGATTCAAATTAACTGACAATTAGAAATAATAATTAAGAAAAATTAAATGCCCTAAAATAATCTGGTTAGCGCTTTTTACAACTGGGAGAAGAAATTGAAATGGAAGTGAGAAAAGAAGTGGATAAAAGCTAGAAATATTTTAGGCAGATACCCTTTCGACATTCGGTGTTCACGCATGATGGTATCAGTGTCTATTGGTTCTCGGCTGAGATTTATTCGATATAGCAGAATGTGATAAAATTTAGCTAGGGAACAGTGAAAGGCATCTACTACAATGTAAAACTTCCGCTTGATAAGGAAAACTTCAAAATGAGAAAAGCACAGAAGGTTTGTGACTGGATTCAGTCCAATTAGATTAAAATACGCTTGCATGATATGACGTTGACGTCAATTACTTTTCATACCAATAAAAACAACTGGAAATCCATTCCATTTCAAAGTTGTAATGAATTTTGGCAATCGACCACGACATCACTTAGACGCAGTCCGGCAGATGCTTCTTCATCAGACACAGTTATGGAAACCCTATTAGGTAGCCATACCGGCCAGTCGCATCTAACAATTTGCAAAGCTTAAATTTCGCGAATAAATATTAAAGACATTATGAAAGTAATCTAAGCAACAGCTTCATCGGTGAGCGTACAGTAGTAATACTAACTTGGACGGTCAAGCAAATGGCACGTTTTATCGAAATGTCACTAAGCGAACCACAAACTGCCTAATCTTTTCAACCTTCTTAGCATGATTCCGAAGAACCCCAAAAGCATTCTTCAGACACTCGAAATCACTCATCGACGAGACCAGACGGCGTGCGAAACGTGAACGAAATAGATCAATGTGCACATGTAAATGTGTACCAAGTTGAATAAGGAGAATGGAACGCTAGCCATGGATGAGAATGGATGACTGAGCTGAACGTAGGTGGTATCCGAAGTGAAGTGGCACAAAGAAAAAGAACCGAATCGGTTGATGACTCACTACAAATATTTACATATGTCTAAGAAGAGACATTTGCAGCATTGAGCTGTAAGTTTGCTACGAAAACGCTAAGAACAAAACCTGACAATGGCGCTTCTTGCATCGCAAAATGCTAGACGCTAAAACGATTTGCATTTGGTTGTCTCACCTTCTTGCCCACCCACGGCATAAAAAATGGCAGAGTTCAGCGGCGATCTCCTTATAATCTCAATTTGCAAGTTTCTCCGAACCCAGCTAAGTGCTATAATACTTTCATTTTCACTTTTCCGATGAATCCGCAGATACAAAAGGAAAGAAATGCATCTTTGTTTCAAAGTTTCATACTCCCCATTCCACCATATTCGTTGAACGATCAAATCGGGCTGACTCTTACGGTATGCTGTGGAATGTCGCCAAAAACATGCAAGCTGTCACACAATGTCGGGATTTCATCCTCCCAGCTCCCCACTTCTCCTTGAGTATGTCGTCTTCTATTCTCAAAGGTCAATGTGCTTCGAAATCTCGTTTCCGTTTGATGAAGTGGCAAGTGACCCCAAAAACGGCGGAGTTCAAGTTGTGTTTGATTTGGCTTGACCGGTTGATAAGGAAAACTTCAAAATGAGAAAAGCACAGAAGGTTTGTGACTGGATTCAGTCCAATTAGATTAAAATACGCTTGCATGATATGACGTTGACGTCAATTACTTTTCATACCAATAAAAACAACTGGAAATCCATTCCATTTCAAAGTTGTAATGAATTTTGGAAATCGACCACGACATCACTTAGACGCAGTCCGGCAGATGTTTCTTCATCAGACACAGTTATGGAAACCCTATTAGGTAGCCATACCGGCCAGTCGCATCTAACAATTTGCAAAGCTTAAATTTCGCGAATAAATATTAAAGACATTATGAAAGTAATCTAAGCAACAGCTTCATCGGTGAGCGTACAGTAGTAATACTAACTTGGACGGTCAAGCAAATGGCACGTTTTATCGAAATGTCACTAAGCGAACCACAAACTGCCTAATCTTTTCAACCTTCTTAGCATGATTCCGAAGAACCCCAAAAGCATTCTTCAGACACTCGAAATCACTCATCGACGAGACCAGACGGCGTGCGAAACGTGAACGAAATAGATCAATGTGCACATGTAAATGTGTACCAAGTTGAATAAGGAGAATGGAACGCTAGCCATGGATGCGAATGGATGACTGAGCTGAACGTAGGTGGTATCCGAAGTGAAGTGGCACAAAGAAAAAGAACCGAATCGGTTGATGACTCACTACAAATATTTACATATGTCTAAGAAGAGACATTTGCAGCATTGAGCTGTAAGTTTGCTACGAAAACGCTAAGAACAAAACCTGACAATGGCGCTTCTTGCATCGCAAAATGCTAGACGCTAAAACGATTTGCATTTGGTTGTCTCACCTTCTTGCCCACCCACGGCATAAAAAATGGCAGAGTTCAGCGGCGATCTCCTTATAATCTCAATTTGCAAGTTTCTCCGAACCCAGCTAAGTGCTATAATACTTTCATTTTCACTTTTCCGATGAATCCGCAGATACAAAAGGAAAGAAATGCATCTTTGTTTCAAAGTTTCATACTTCCCATTCCACCATATTCGTTGAACGATCAAATCGGGCTGACTCTTACGGTATGCTGTGGAATGTCGCCAAAAACATGCAAGCTGTCATACAATGTCGAGATTTCATCCTCCCAGCTCCCCACTTCTTGAGTATGTCGTCTTCTATTCTCAAAGGTCAATGTGCTTCGAAATCTCGTTTCCGTTTGATGAAGTGGCAAGTGACCCCAAAAACGGCGGAGTTCAAGTTGTGTTTGATTTGGCTTGACCGCTCATATACATTTTACATGGAAGATTCGTTTGCTGTTTTGGATCCGTTTCGCATGCTCGATGCGGTTAGTCTAACTCACGGATATAATCACTTACAAATGCCGACAAGTTTTACTGCTTCTTTAAAGAGGTATGGCATACCCGATGCCGATAAACTGATTTGAAGGTGATACAAGAGGTGATTCTAAGATGTAGATAATAGCTTTCGAATTACAGAACTCTAGCGTCAGTGGTTACTGAGTTGAAAAAAAAAAACGGGCAACTCGATTTGTCGCGTGCTGGAAAAGTGGATGAAAAAAGCTACTTCGGAACCTCGCATATTAGCTTCATGGCTACACGCTATCGCTCTAGAGCGCACTTAATACAACTTAGTTTGTGATTTGTTATTCGTCCATGTGCTATTTAACCTCTAAATTATATCTCAGCCACATGGGTATACGTCTATACCACATGGGTATACGTCTACTCTTCGAAGGGGAAATTACAGAAGTTTAAA
The DNA here is from genome assembly GCA_000803305.1 of Toxocara canis. NCBI lineage: Eukaryota > Metazoa > Nematoda > Chromadorea > Rhabditida > Toxocaridae > Toxocara > Toxocara canis. Next base: position 105,773 of record JPKZ01001452.1, on the reverse strand, counting down.
AAAAAATGCTTCGTCGCTTGCTCGCAGTTGTGAGAAAAAAACGACTTTTCATGTTATCAAATAGGTAAATTTGCAATTTGCAAGAGACGTTATGGCAAGGTTCTACCTGACCTATGTACGTACATGTGTGTGTTCGTATCTTCGGCAGTTTCAGCTCAAGACGTTCCCAATAAGTGAAATTTTCTCAAAAAAAATGCTTAAAATATTAAAAGATAAATTTATATAATTTAGACGAAGAATTTAACCGTAGATAAAAATTAAAATTACTCAGATATACAGAAAACATTCCGTATTGTAAGAGTTCATCTCCAAATCCATTTGTGGCCATTTCTGAATACGAAAAGCATTGAAAATTATGACATACTCTCACTCACATGCTTCATTGTTCTTGATTACTCTTTTATGAACTAGTTGTGTGCATCAAACATTTAACGAAATAAAATAGTACGATCATTTAACAACATTTTTTCAGTCACTTTTAAATACGGCTGACGTTTTGTGCTAAAATTACTCGATAATAAAATGTACTTGAGACTGCATAAGCCTATAGATTGATAACATTTTGAAAGGAAGTGTACTGAGAAGGGCGAAACAAACACAAATTATCGGTCGTATTACTCATCGCCTCCGATAGCTGCAAAAATGACGTACTGTTAGGAAGATCAAGAAGAAACGTACAAACGTATGAGAAATGAATAAGAAAAAAACGTACAAAAAGGTATGCTAATTGTGATATGGAAGAACTCATCCAAACAAACTTTAATATTCGTTTGGATGACTCTTTTTAGGATGAGAATGGATTGCACTGAAATCGCAAATACGGTATGTCATCTAAACATGCATTTTTTGGCGTGATTATCGAGCACAGCATTGGATACTGTGCCTATCTTTTTAATAACCAACTTTATTCGCTTGATGTGTGTCGTTTTTGCTATCGTAGAAAAAGCAATTTACGGCAATCAATGACGAGTTTATCAACGCATGAGATTGAACCCCCATCAAAACACATAAACTACATCGAACAACAGTGAAAAAAAACCAGAAAACAAGACTAGCCTAGCGAGATTATCTGATGTATCGTTTCGATTCTAGACGATCGTACTGACTAATAAATCCAAAAACATCAAAGTTGCCTAAGCGAAGAGGATTGGATACTGAACATCTGTTCAGGCAAGCTTGAAGATCATTTAGTGCAAATGTTTTTACAAAAAGCATAAGATTTGAACGAACATGGTATGCATACGAATAGCTTGCAAATAGTTCAGTTAAATTCTTTATTGTGAAGTTTTGGGCGCTTTTTTTTTCGTGGATATAATTCACTGATTTAATTGGCATAACCCGTTGCTATCACAATAAAGAACGGCTCTTCAAAAATGTGTTTGTAGATTTCGTTCATATTCGCGTTTGCCTAAACTTTTCAGCTCCTGGTTCGAATTCCTAAGAAAATAATGAGTACGAACTTAAAACAACTGAGAATTAGAAGTGTTTCTGGTGCAACATAAACGTTCCGTATATATGAACGCATCCTACACGGGTAATGGATGCATTCATCTATTTGCAAATATCGCGTTAGTATGGCGAGCATCTAACTTAACTGTTGAGAAAATTTAAGAAACCAGAAAAACTGTATCTCTTTATAAACAAAATAAAGACAATTTTAGGCATCACTCATGTCATGCACATGCGCCGGACAAAACTAATTTGTCAGTTATTTTATCTGCGCGCTTCCAAATTGTTTCTTTTATTAGCTGTTAAAAAATACAAAGCACCTTCAAATTGGAGCGTCATAAGTCTTATCTCAACGCTTGTTGCATTGGTTGCGGAGAGATTTTGCAAAGTTTAATTTGTGGCGTATAGGGGCGAATATTTACTTCTGTTTTTCTCACTCCACTTGAGAACCGTTTATATGTAGAAATCGCAAAACAAACAGAGTGTGCGTAGGTTACTTTTCTTTTTCTTTGCAAACTCAAGTGAAAATTGGTTTACGCACTACCCTCTGAGTTTTTTTGTACTGCATCCTTAAATTTAAGGCATTGCGTAAATATGTCATTTTATCGCGATCAATTCCCTGAGGAATTTGATCGACAGAAGCGCATTTTTATTGCTTTCAAAATCTTTGCAAAATTGCATTGTTTATTCTCGAAGGCATATCTACAAACTTTTTAATGCGTTTTAACAAAATTGTACTACAAAAGTGCTTATACCCTTGGATAACCCCATAGACATGACTAAGTTATAGACAGGTTAGGATTTTATTAGAAAATACTCATGCAAAGCGATTCGTTGACTTGGGGGAAATTACAGACACTCGAAAGCGCAAGAAATTGCATGCATTTCTTAAGCGATCGGGCTGCATATTTAAGTGGTTTGATTGCGGAAGGACGAATCCTTTGTAGAAAATTTGAACCGACAATCTGCTCGATTAAAATATAAATCTTGCCTACCCTATGTCGAACTCTGTACTCGTCTCGCTACCATGAAAATCCCGTTTTACGAACACAAAACACGCCTGGAACTTAACTGACACAGGTGCAACTGAACGGTTCTGATCAAACATTGTTAGGGAAAACATAAATTGTCGAAGACTAAGATCTATTAACTGACAAAATTCCGTTATGAATTCTCAGGAAAGCATGAAGTGTTTCTTCTGATGCGAATGCGCTTTGTATTACTTTTTGAAGTTGTTTCAAAATTGCAGCTGCGTATGTTATGAGAAGAAGGCGGTTGAATGATGTACGGCTCAGCTCGTTTGGATGAACTGCGCCAAGGATCTATTAGTCGTTGGTTAAAGACAAGAATGGGTCGGTTTGATGATATGCAAATTGTTATTTGGAAGCGATACTTAATAAGTGGCTAAGTGCCAGCTGTTTACAGAGTATTTAATTTCTAAAAGTGCATCAAAAATGGGCTCTCATCATTTGTGAGCTGTGCATAAAACATACTTATGTGATGGATGCGTCAACTAATCCCAGATGTTGTCACCGTCCATATGCACTTTCACGTTTTCGGGATGGGCAATACGTCCTGCTGTATTCGGATCCTAGGAAGCATATAGTTTTAATGCTTTTTTCTGCTCCACATAATAGACGATGCTAACGCGATGCCAACTGAAATATGCAATGTCTTGTTGAAGTTTGTGAAGCTGAAAGGCCGAATTACAAATTCGATTCACAGAGGAAAATCGTCTGAAAAAGAAGTATCATTCTTAGCGCTTCATGCAGGAGCTTGTTCATTACACGGGTGACGGTGACTTCATAAAAGTTCCATTCTGCACACCGCACGACGCTCTATTCCAAAATGCAACACTTTCGCCGGCAAATGCTCCTCTACGTAGTCAGCAAAGTCGCCTGTCCTGAATAACAAGGAGTAGGAAACATGCAATGGATTCAGTCCTGGCTTATCACGGGTGGTATGGGAAGCTGCATTGTGTTTCCTGTATCCAAAGGAAACCGCTTTCAAAAAAACGATTTTTCGAGAAGCTTATGGCTCATGGGATGGCATGTTTATCACTAATGAGGGTATCTGGAACGAGCACTTCTGAGTACGTCATAGAATGCGATAAAAAAGCTAGTCGCATTTGCGCCTGACAATCACTTTCTATGATGCATCCTCTGCCATCCACGAGCGTACTCTCGACGAAATGCGTATCGACTTGAAGCGCTCAAAATCGCATAATGCGGTCCTCAGGGAGTTGACTTGTTTAGGCATGCTTCTTTCTCCGCGTACAGTAGTGCGTTGCTCCGGTTGTTCTTAATGCGTTTTACAGATTTTTCCAAGAATACTCAAAGTGAACGTTATTTCTGCGCATGCGTACACATGTATTCGGTTACATAACCGAGCATTCCGGAATTTCCTCACCACAAACAGAACGAACGAGAATACCTGACACAATGCATGCAGCATACGCGCTTTGGTGACACCTATGCAACCAACTCATGAATGATGAATATTCAAATTTTCCCCGATCTGACTGCTTACAGAAGTCCCTGAAGTATGTAATCCGACTGGATGAAATACACATGCATACGCTCAGACACGAAGTTGCCATAAAGTGCTATAAGTTATGATAGAGGAATTGGATAGTTTTCTTTTTAAACCACTCACTGGTCCTTCATATTCGACGTATCAACCTCTATATGATTTAGGTGAACTTAAAGAGTGATTAAAATTTTGACAGGATGGTCAGAAGGCAATTACTCGGTTGTCCGGAGGAAATGATTTTTTTAAAGGAGGGATTTAACCAACCTGTTAAATGAGTGACAAATAAATGCGTTGGAGCAGTTTTTGACTGCGTTTGTGTTACAATGGAACAAATTGATCACATAAACTGGACTACAACAAAACGTAAGACTTGTCATTGCCGTTTAGGCGCTTTTGCATTTGACTTCATTAAAACATCTTCCGCATTCCGCACGCACCATCATAATAACAGCCATTGAATCCATAACTTTTGTTGAATTACTGTCCTTGATAATTCATTAAAGGTTATTGCTAAAGCGGCTCTCAGCGATAACGACTTACCACTTGAGGTGAGCTTTTATAATGGTGGGCTATATTTTAAAAGAAGGAAAAGTTTATTGGCACCATTCATGCGCACTTATTCATATTTCCTCCTTACATTTTGGACTGAAGTACGATATTAACAGCCGGCGATAACTGAGTATACTTCCTTTTATTCACCCAACGGGATGGGCAAATTGAACAGAATTTTCTTCCGTTGAACTGATGCCTAAAAACTGTTAGATGTATTATAGAGGAGGCCTAACGGCAGCGTCACGCTAGCATATGCGAATGTCTCATTACTATGCATGAAAACATCGTTGCGCGCACATACCACACGCTTCTCTGAGGTGTGAGGTGAAGGCGCTTGATTCGGTCTGCACACAAGAATGTCACGCGGCCACACGGCTGGACGGCTCTGCAACGATAACGGAGCAATGACGCCTTTCTGGTGCACTAGTCATCTCGTGTGTGCTCAAATCGGTGAAGCTCTCTGTCGATGCTAAGGCAAGAAGAAGCTGTGAAGACGTTAGACGAGGGAACATGTCTGTTGGGAATAATGTCATCGCTTGAGGGAAGGAGTCCCTTGGCATACGCATACATACACACACGCACACACTAACCGAATTCGTAAATTTGCGCACACATACAAACCAACCGAGCGGATCGATTGATTTGTAGGAATTGAGGAGAGACGGGAGTGCGGGTCGCGCGAGCCATTTATGGGTGCGCAACAATCACTATTCAATAAGCAGCAGAGTCGACAGCTAGTCGTCTTTCGAGAACACTGTTTGGTGCATCGCTCTGACCTCATGAGCAAGTAAGTTTTTCTTCACTTCTTTTCCAAGTCTTTAACCACTTGCAGCACGTCTTTTACTTGGTTTACGCTGTACTGCTCGTATATGCATATGTTTGGATATCGTTTAATGAAATAGACCATGTGCATCATAGGCTGTGAACAATAACATTACTCACTACAACGGTTGAAATTAGAATTCCTCTTTTAACTCTTTTACCTTGTGCTCTTGCTTCTGTTGAACTGTGAGCTGATGTGACCTTATGATGTTCGTCTCAATTACATTTCGTTCTTTTAGCTCTGCTAACATACGCCTAAATTTTCATACAAAGGTACATCCCTTTCCTTGGTACTTTGAGGGAGAGAAAGGAAGAAACGTATATCTTTGGAGAAAACAAAGAAGACAAGGAGAAAACTTTGGAGAAAAAAACGCATAAAGAAAAATATGACGAATTAGAAAAGTATACTGAAAAAACAAAACAAATTTCCATCGAATGCACATTGTACAATAACAATTTACGATGTTGTGCAGCAAACGCAACGATTCAAAATTCATACAGGTATAATTCTCATTTACATCTGTCACGTTAGAAATGATGGATACTCGAGAGAATAGAAGCGATAGTATTGATTATCTCTTGCGAAACGCACGTTGTATGTGGAACGGCTAGATATTAACTTTGTCTCAAATGTTTGTGGTTGGGCGCCACAGCAACTCTAGTGAGAAATCCGTTCCAAATCTCGATCACTCCTTTCGCAGTAATTATTCACGATCAGTAGGTTATTGATTTCATCTGTGACATTAATCCATTTTGTCCCGATTATTGAACCGAAGGGTGTAGAGTCTGCAACGTTCAAGACCAACAAGCATTCTTCATAGGAGGGCTACAAGCGATATAAGGCAGATATGCGTCTAATAAGTAGCCATTGTTCTGATTCCAGTAATCTATTGTTTAAACAATACGAAGGCTGTGGTTGTAAGACAATAATCTAATAATGGAAGAGCAAAGTTATTATAGAGTATGAGGAGGAAGTTATTATTTCCGTTTTCAAAAAATCCGAATAGATATTTGCCGTTTTCCTCACCTTATCACGATAGTATTGAGGAGATTTGGATTTGCGATGTTATGGCTGCATTGTCTTGCATCATATTAATCGGTGATAAAATCACATTTGAAAAGCTAATAATGAATAATAGGGGCTTTTTTAATGCTTCGAAGAGGCGATTCCTGAAAGCATAAACAGAATGTATTTAGACTGTTTAGGATAAGAAGCTGTCATTCACTGTGAGAGTGCTGCTATGATCCGATATAAATAACCTAAAGCTAGCATGGGCTACGGGACCACCGTTCCTCTCTGAGATGCATCTATTCCAGTTGTGAGCTTTTCATGATGCTTCGCGATATAGGTTGGAAAATTGATGTGCAACTTCGAGTGTCAGCAGTTAATATTCCGCTTTTTTGTTCTTTCATTAGTCTTTTCTTAGCGATTTGATTGTTCTTTTCAAATGTTTCTTAAGCGTCGGTTTCTGCCGAGGCAATAAACTTTAGTGTCACATCGTTTATATATGTTAGAGTTACAAAATATACACTGTCGAACTCTTCAGAATTATCGTTTTGTTTGTGCAGTTTTTTAAAATTATCTTCTTAGCAAGTAGATTTTATTTGCGTTACTTTTATCTATTGTTTTATGTGTAGTTTTGCATGAACTCCAGAATCGAATCTTTAACTTGATGCCTTTGCTTTCTTCTAAGTGCGCCCAGCTCGATAAGTTCTTTTGAAGTGAGCTTTTAATGGACGCTTGTTATTAAGCGCGTTTCGCCTTTTCGAACACGCTTCATGCAACGATTATCTCGGCGCTAGTGTGTGTTTATGCGTGTCCGTTATTTTGATGGTTTTAACTTATGAATCGGAGAACCTGCACCAATGAAATTCGGTCACTATAACCGACGGCTTCAACTGAGGTAATAAACAACGTCCTAATATAAATAGCCAAGCTATGGAACTATGACATATACAAAGTAAGTCGGCGCAAATGATGCTAGTCAGCCGAATAATTACATCAGATGTGGATCTCCAAAGCGGAAATTTGAGCTCATATGATGCAGAAAGTTATACATTACGATATGGGTTAAACACAGCTTGGCGTGCAAAGTTCCCGGATGAGAAAAGGGCGACTTATTGGAATAGAGTATGAAAATTCAAGGAAAATGGATTGCAACAGCAGCAGTGATTGTATTTATCAATTCGCTGAACCACCATCACATCACAGCGTCCACGGCGAAATTTTATCACCAGTTCGGCAGAACTGTTAACGCGCTTAATTATTTCATGTGCTCCCGCAAATCTGCAATCTGCATGGCATATTGCATTTGTCTGAGCATCGTTTGTTTTTACGTGGCAAGCGATGTGTGTGTATGTGTGCATATGTCTGTATGTGTGCATGTGTGTGTATTTGCGCCTGTATGACTGCATGTGAGGGTATGTGTCTATGTATGTATGTGTGTGTATGTCTGTATGTGTATGTGCGTGTGTGATGTGTTTGTGGCGTATGTGGTATGTGGTGCGGTATGTGTGTGCGATGTGTGTATGATGCGTGTGTGATGAGTGTGTGATGTGTGTGTGGTATGTGGTGTGCGCGTGTGTAATGTGTGTGTGTATGTGGTGAGTGGTGATGTGTGGTGTGTGTATGTGTGTGTGTGCGCATATGTGAGTGTGGTGTGCGTTTGTGTTTGTTTGCGTTTGTCTGTGTGTAGACGTTTGTGGCGTGTTTGCCTGTGGTTGAGATGTTCGTATACTTGTGCGTCTGTTAGTGTGTGGTGTGATGTTGTATGTATGCTCGTAGTTTGAGTGATTTTTATATGTGGGCGTATGCGCGTGTGTGTGTTTATATGTTTGTTTGTGCGTGACGTGAGTGTGTTGTGCACGCGCGTAATGTTAGCGGTGTGCGTCTTTGAGCACATACGTGTATTTGTATGTGGCATGTGCTGGTGTGCGTGTTTTTGTGTATGGTATGTGCGTGCAGTGTGTGGTGTGGATGTTGTGTGGTTGTGCATGAGGTGGTTGATGTGGTGCGTTTGCGCTTGTCTCTTTGTGAGTTTCAACTGAGAACCAGTGAAATCAGTATAAATTTGACAGCTTTAATGATCATCCTATGGTTGCCCTGATCTCGAGTTTCAAACCATTTCAACCATTTTTGGTGAAGTTATGCCACTTCAATAGAGAAAAAGATGTGGTTTTGCTCTACGAACGGTCTCGTTCCAGAAGAACTTCTCTTTAATTGTGGACATGTGTGTCAGTCAAGTTGAATAATATCCCAGTTTTCATCATCTTCAAGCAGATCATAAAGGCATCGGTTTGATGAGTGGTGGGGGCACAAATCACGCTAGGCCGCTAACGCTGATTCTCACTTATTCCGCAGCCCGGCTATCCAAATTTGCAAATCTAAATTGCTAGAAAATGTGTGCATTTTCTTTCTGCACTCTTGGTCGCCTATTCATTCACCTGCATCGATTATTCCCTTTGAAATAGGGATAGAAGATGACCAAGTATATAGGTTATTACTTTTTTTTCATCCGTTCTTAGCCTAAAGTTTAGTTCATAAGGTTAATGAAATAAGATGGTTCCAAAAACAGATCGCTGGTCTTCAGAATGTTATTTTATAAGATTTGATCTACGTTTACGATTAGTACTGTATAGCTTCAATGGATTCTTCGCGAAGTTTTCGTCGCAAACAAAGAAACAAACAAAGTTTGTACGCAACAGATTTCAGTGCTTTGTTTGCAATGGTTCCTCAACAGAACTGCCAGACATACCGGCAGGAGCATGCATATACTGGCAAAGACATGGCACCGCCGTCATATGCTTTGCAAGTGCAAATGGACAGCAGCAAGTGTTCGGAGTCAATCAAAACAGTTATGAATTCTTTTCTTTCTAATCGCCAGAAGTTCATTCTATTCGATTTTCCAGTTGATACAAGGACGACTTTTGCCTATGTTTTGCTTTTATCGACTTCCCGTCCGCATCAGTAAAGAAGAAGAAGGATAATTCAATGATGGCAGACACTAACAGATAAACATTCCTTCCCTCTTTATACGTTTCGGTCCTGCAGTAACTTTAGCTAACTTATCAATATGTGTGAGTACTCCTTGTGGGAGAGGAAAGTCCCTCCCTTCCGTTCCCTTAGGCGCTTAGTTTCGGACCTTCTCCCACACTGGGAGAGGGTGCTGAGGTCCACGAAATCCGCGGGGTCCCTTCTGCCCTATGAAGTAACCCTAGTTGACCTCATAAGAGGTTCCATACATAGATGCTGTCGTGCACACCCTAGCTTTTGTCGATACCATGTTATATAGAAAATAAGTACCGTCAAATGCCATTAATCATTCCTTGTATGCGCGTGCCCGCAAAGCGTTTTGTTAAGCGTCATGTCTTAGTTGAATTACGATTGCGCAGCTTAACGCCGTCATTATATCTTAACGGTTACGAAGGCATGTCGGATCGAACCCGTTAACAACGTTTACGTAGGATACCAACACACAAATATGAAATTGTGGTGAGCATCACCACTCAACTGATCTCTCCAACTTTTTGATTAAGTAGAGCGCTGCGCAAGGTGAACGCCTCTTCGCTATGTTCTGTGCTCCATTTTGATGTGCATTTCAAATGGCGTTGTTATGTGCTTTGCCAACTTTGCATTTTCAAGGCTCATTGTGATAATATGGTTGGTTGTCCGTTCGCATTTCACAGGTTCAGAATTTATTGCGGACAGCATTAAAAACATCTAAATAAATTTCCGAAGGCTATATCAGCGTCAAAGAGGGAAGTCATATTTGCGAAACAGTACCTTACCAATATAATTCAAGCCATTAGTAATTTTTAAAAGATAAACAGAACCGTGAGAAGAGTTATACGCTGTCAAAGGTACTAAGATATGTATATCTGCATGTATCGGTCTGGTCATTTCAACTTGGAAACCATTCAAGCTGGGATTATGGAATTTGGCACGCACAATCTACACCAACGTTTGTCATCGTAAATCTATTTTCAAACCCATTCATCTTCCCCGAGCGAAGCTACAGAGACTGAAATGCACAAAAGAATTTACGTGCATTTAGCAGGCGAGTTGCGTGTTTAAACGGTCGGGTCGCGACCCATTCATCTTCCCCGAGCGAAGCTACAGAGACTGAAATGCACAAAAGAATTTACGTGCATTTAGCAGGCGAGTTGCGTGTTTAAACGGTCGGGTCGCGGAAAAACCGATTTCTAGTACCATATTTGCAGGATGGTGTCGGCTAAACTTTGATTATTTTCGTGCCGTTTACGAAATCGATTTGTGTGTCATGGGTGGAATTATCAAAGCGCATATCAAAACAGCGTCTTGGGCTGGCACACAGCGTCACTTGCTTTGTTCAGTTTTTCCTTTCCTTTTTTTTTAATGTTGAGATGGTGCAGATAGTGGTGATATTGTTCCCTTGCTGCACATCATCACCTGCATGAAGTTCCTCTATTGAATGAACCATCCAGAATTTCTTTTAAATAAGTGGGAATGTTTTGCAGGGGATTGCCAATAACGGGTTTCTGAAGTTTCGTCCGTCAAATCACTGATTGCACGAACACTGAAAGTTAATCAAGCCTAAGCAATGATACGCATTGCTGTATGAAATGAACAATCGCTGACAAAATAGCTAACGAAATTCATTTTTCCGTTCGCTAGTGTTTTAGCCGATATGACATCATCCTGGCAATTCTTGATGTTGCTAATTTTCTGCTCTTGCACTGCATAATGAAATGAAAAGTGATTTTAGAGGTCTTCGTCGCATGTGTCTCGTACGTCAACTTTCACGACGGTAACTGTAATTTGTCTATTGTTGCTTATTTACTCGTATTTTACACCTTATGGTGGCTTAATCTCCTGAAATGCACTGAAACGTGATGGTTGCTTCAAAAGTGGCTGCTGATGGTGATCGCAAGTAGGGTCCATTTGCAGCATTTACCAGTTGCCACGCAACGCTTGCATACGTTATTATTAATTACTAAGCGCTTAGAAAATGTGCGAAGAAAGCATATGGTACGCAAGTCGCTCATTGCATCAAGTGCAAAGGTACTAGCGCTGATTCACCGTTCCTTCATCTTGCTCGTTTTTTCGTTGCAAGTAGCTTTTGTATTTGTCACTTTTGTATCCTACGCGAGAATAATATTTCATGTGGCGTTGGATAGAATACGAACCTTTGGACAGAGATTTGATAAAGCCAAAAAATAGGAGAGTTTCCGATTGTATTAGCGTGGTGATTAGAGTACCTGCACCCTAAAATTAGAATCTAGATGAGAGCTAGTGCGTATATATGTGCACATATCTCTTCTTATACATTTGACAACTCACGGCCTGATTAGTGGTTAAGAAGCAGTGAATTTGGACGAGGGGTCGAACCAAATTTTGCCGCTATTCAGTATTCTGCCAGTATGCATGAATTGTGCTTGATGTCAAAAAAATATCATGACTGAAGAGTTTTCAAATCTGTCTGAACACAGCCCCCCTAAGTAGAGTCCTTTCTGCACATCTCGGAATGAATAGAGCAACTCTTTCGCATAGAAGCCTTTGTAGCGAATTTTCATTTTTCTCCAAAGTTCCGGCTGCATCAAATCTCATTTACGTCTTGCACTTCTGAGCTTCTTAAGAACTACAGCCTCTCTTTAAATGGATCTTTTCCTCCAGCTTAGTTGTTTTTTCAAGATTTCATTATGAATAGAGTTGGTTGCTCAAATGTCCAATGCAGCAGCGATAACGGAAAATGCCTTGATTCGTTATTAGTTTGCTGCAGCAAACATGGCTAGTTATCAGTCGCAGCTGCGAGCACCTTCACGAAATGTGCCAGATCCTATCTATCGCCAAGTCTTATTTATTTATCTATACTTATTTATTTATACATATTTATTTATTTGATAACCATATTCGGTATGTGTTGCATACCTTGACCCAAACTTTGAATTTTTACTTTTCTATTTGCTCGATAGGAATTCCCGATCTCCTATCTGTCTGACATAAGTTACAAATTTTAATTAACTGTTTATTTTTAATGCGCTATGTTGAAGGACGAACATTTTTCAAGTGGTGGCGCACTTAAAAAGAGAAAAAGAAAAATGAAAGCTCTTTATGAACAACAATGAAATGCAAATACAAAACATAGTTGTTGCCTTTGATTTCTTTCATGCTTCTGTCACATCCATGAACTGTCCGATCAGCGCATTCTGGCTTCAAGAATTTCAGTTGTTCAAGATGACAAATGGTGACTAGTCTCTTAGAAGGGTTGCAGGGCTTCCATTGCCAAAAGTATTATATTCTAAATTGTATTCGAACATTTCTAATTCCAACTTTAGCTCGTTTGCACGACTGTTAGCCAGGCTGAGGTGGTGAAGTCAGTAAACCTAAAATGCAAGCTGCTAATAAGTCATTTTTATGTTCTTGACTAGTCAAGGGCCGGAAATTCGGAAACCATAATCTAAAGTTAGCAGAAAGAGTATCTTTAGGTTCTGTCTTCACTGTGCACACTAGATTCAAACTTATTTTGACCATTTATTATCAATAGCTGCCGTTTTGTCGACCGCATATCAAACTTAATCGATCACTGGAGTTGTATTCATAACGCCGATACCACTCATCCAATTATTTATTCGGCTGCTTCAATTGACTGCTTTGTTTAATGAGCGATGTAGTTTCGAGAATTTGTGGACAATGGAGCAGTGCCCACAATTTTGCCATACCGCATCACGAAACTGTGGGCATTACTAATTACATATAGCAAAGTAATTACCATTTGATAACAGCAACAATTAGTTCGTGAGTTTGAGCTGTTGAGCTGTTGAGCTGTTGAGCTGTTAGAAAGGCAATTTCTTAATATTTTATTTATTGGGCGTCTAGTTATTGAATGAAATATTATTGAGTGCTTGTATAATGCCTATGTAACACGTTTTTTTTTTCTTTTTTAAGCGTAGTGTGTTCGATTTCATGTGCCTTTTTGCATGGAAAAATGAACGTTTAATAGTTTTTCTATGCACCAATCGATACTCATACCGGTGGTAAGGTGCCAATGAAGATCTATTGTGCGTCTGAAATATCAGATATCAAAAGAATTGTGAGTGATGCATCAACACTCAGTAAATTTGGAATTATTTCTTCAAAAGCTCCTGTCCTAATTCAGCAGATAGAAGTTCCACGTTTTGTTCCCCAAAACACGTAATCGCCGGCGAATAATTTTTTCAACACTTTCAACATTTTGTCTCAATCGATGTTCTGTAGAAATTGTGGTAAACTTTTCGAAGAAGAATAAGAAAAAAAAGACCACATTCATAGCCGACGTTATGCAAACTTTGTTGTCAACTTCAAACGAAGAAGTTCTTTGACCTTTGCTTTTCGACCCAAGTTTGCTGTATGATTCCGATTTAGAGGAGAGTCGCCACATGATGACTGACAAATTCCAATGAAGAATAAAGTAAGTAATTTTATTCTACCTTTTATATGTAATCTGTCGACCGTAATTCTATTCAAGGCGAGATTTCTGAGGACAAATAAAGTGCCAGCGGCAGATTGTCGAATCGACTATGTGCGAAATCGCACGGGAATCATAACGGAAACAAGATTCTAGAAAAGATGACAACAGAAAGGGGGGGTGGCACTGTAGAGTTTGCATTTAGATAAAGAGTGAAACTTTTTCTGCTATACTGCCATAAAAGATAGCGAACTAGTTTTGTTTCGACCATTCCAATCACAAAAACAATGTTCGTTAATTGGCCTCTTAAAAATATGCAGGTAAAATAGGCGTTTGTTTAAAACTCTGCTAAACGCTTTTCATCTCGTGCAGTATTTTGATCAACTCCCCTCAGATTGCTGCTCTGAAAGATACAGCTTTCAAGGAAGCCGGAAGTAGGCAATTTCTCTTCTTTGAGGAAAGAGGGTAGATAAATGCAACCAACTTTGGCAAATTTTAATGAGATTTGTAAGCTGCACAGAAATTGAGGAAAATAGTGCGGAAATGAAATAAAAGCTCAAATTATAATGTGAGAAATGCTGGGATGCGAAATTCTAAACGCTTGGCTGCACTGCGCAAATCTGCTAAATTTGTTGAAGAGAAGTGGACTGAGTAGCACATGGTATGTTTAGCGTTTAGTCAGGCAACGATAGCGTAAGATTACGAGGTTTGTAAAAGGGTATAAACGCCGGAACGTTGTATCTGCATCAAAGATGAGAGCCGAGCGTGTCTACGAGAATTATGATCTTGCGTAAATGAGATACTGCCCTCAATCAAGAATTCTGAAATTTTTTGAGTGTTCACTTTTGGGACGATCTTGCATATATGTGGAGTACTAGCACTAAACTTTTTGCTGATTTTTTTTTCCGTGACAGTAGTTTTTCGACAATTGGAACGGTGGAGTTGTGGAGTGATGTAAATAACAAAAGGGCACTTTGCAAGTTATGTCCCTATGGAGGACTGCGTAGAGCATATAGCATGGTTAGCAGAGCAAAATGCAAATAGAGTAGATTAGCTTAATATGCTGCCTATTGTCTCTAGATGGCTTATTGTTGGTTTGTGGTGCCAAGCTGAGGCATGAAAACGCTGTTAGCAGTGTCTTTTCGTTGCCGAGGAATCGATAATTCGTCCCGTCCATAAGCTTGGCTCGTTATTCTAGCACAAATCGACGTTGTCATTCGTCTTTCATCACTATCCAATAGTGCATTTTACGGGATGATTTTTTTCGGAGTTCATCTTTCCATTTTAACCCCTTAAAATTGCTTTTGAGTGCGTGCAGCATTCTCGTTGTAGACACCTTCTGATTACATTTGCTTTCTTGAATAGATAGCACAGACTATCTAGTCTTTTCAAGTTGTGGTCGAGTTGGGATCAAGTGCTCGCAAAGCGATTCTCTATTCAACGCGAATTTTATGCTTTTAAGGTGTCTTGATTTTTTTTTCTTTCCAAAGGATATTTCATTTAACGAAAAAAGAGTGCTATTGCTGTCACAACATACAGTTTTATGCCCTATCCAGCTCCGTAACGTTTCATTATTTTTGCCTTCTTCCTTCCGCCGATTTGAATCGTTGATTTTTTTTGCGTGTGCAGGTGTGTGTGCGTGCGCGTGCGTGCGCGTGCGTATGCGTGCGCGTCAAGTTGTGGTCGAGTTGGGATCAAGTGCTCGCAAAGCGATTCTCTATTCAACGCGAATTTTGTGCTTTTAAGGTGTCTTGATTTTTTTTTCTTTCCAAAGGATATTTCATTTAACGAAAAAAGAGTGCTATTGCTGTCACAACATACAGTTTTATGCCCTATCCAGCTCCGTAACGTTTCATTATTTTTGCCTTCTTCCTTCCGCCGATTTGAATCGTTGATTTTTTTTGCGTGTGCAGGTGTGTGTGCGTGCGCGTGCGTATGCGTGCGCGTGCGTATGCGTGTGCGTGTATGTGTTTGCAAGTTTGACAACTATGTTGTCTTTATTTGTTGGCCTGTTTTATCAAATGAACACCTGTTGAACCCGCCTGAAATCAGAAAAGTGCTCTTTCTTATAAATATCTTTCGTAGGGCAACCTGGAGTTGACCAAGGAGGTTTAAACACTTGTCCACCCTCCCTGTGTCTCTCTCTCCCCCCTCCCTCCCATCCCTCGAAGTGAACTTCTTGGTAGAAAGCTCATGTTGCCAGCTACTTCGGTATAAATATGAATACCTAACTGGCCGGTCGATCGCGTGAAAATTCTGAATATATCGTAAGCCTCATGCGACTGAAGCATCTTGCGTTTTTGAGGAGATCATGTGAAGGAGGGCACGTTTAGCATAGGAAAATATAAATAAGCGCTTTTATTCCCAGAAAAATGGCCAAAGTATGGGTGATCCCGTTGAACAAAATCAGATAAACTCCCCCATTTCCGTTTCAGCAAATTTGAACAACTGCGAAATTCGTAGTTTACGAATAGTGTAAACTGTTCGAAATGTAAAAATAATGTAGATTGCAAAGTTTGCAGTGTGCGAAATTGTTTGACGTTTGGAGCAGATTAGAAAATGAGAGAGTTATTGGCACGTGTAATTTGTGAAGCACTCGATTCAGGCAGTATGCACCATATTTGGTGTGTGCATTTGGCGATCGGTCGTGAAGAACGATTGATTTACTAACATACATGATAATAGCTTTTTTCGAGGTGATCTCTGTCCGAATGCACTGATAACGGTACACATCTGGCAACAATGAACGACTTGATCGCAGTGTTACGCAGGTTTGTTCTAACACTGCATCCATTTGTTGTAATTCTCATCTTCAAAACTAAATCATTCTTCTAACCTAATCGCTCATATACATTCGAATGAAGCACTTCCAAGGACGTGTTATGTTACTCTAAACTGTTTTACTTTTTACCACTTTTACATTGGTGAAAACGACTTTTCGAAGCTGGCTGTTAGGCTTTTCGCATGCGAATGGATAATTTGGTATGTGCATGTGGAATTTTAATTGAATTAAGTGAGGTGCTTATGCAAAATCGGACACTTTATGCGACTTCTTAAGTGCATGTTGAAGCCATGTTTTCTTTGAAGTGCAACTTGCAGGGTAAAATTGAGGTAAAGGCTTCCTATTGAAGTCCAGGCTATGTTCACTTTCATCTCTTAAAGATTTCAGCATATTTTTGCGACGTAGTGCGATAGGATTCCATTGGAAGTTTGCATATTCTACTTGCGCAGTAAAAAGTATCGTTTTGAAAAATTCTGAAATACCACTCAAATTATATGAGAGTTTATTGCCTCAATGACTTTGCTATGCTGCCTCTTTTTCGCTTTCTTCGACGCTTTTGGTAGCTTACTTTTATCAATTTTCCTTTGCTGTTAGTACCAGTTTTCGATAGTTTCGGAAGAGCCTTCTGTTAATCCTTCTGTTCATCTTTAAGCATTCATCTCACGTATGAGAATTTTGCGTCATCTTGGGCGAAAAGTTTCAAAAACTTCTCTGATGGGCTTCTGACTTCTCGTATCGCGTCACAAATTGGAGCAGCTTATACACGCTGTCCTCCGTATAGGAGTACCGAAAATCCCGAATAGACGAGAATAGCAGGTATGTATGCCTTGTTCGAACAACGCTAGGAGTAGTGGAGTCTGGTGACGTGTTCTGTGGGAGGCAATTTTTGGCCAGATGGAGACCTCATCAGGAGGCGGTTTAGAAGGATGGAAAGGGACGGTTGGTGAAGTCGGGTAAAAAGTAATAAAATTCGGGAAGCGGTGTCCTCCGCAACATGTTACATTATCTTATTTTCAAGCGTCTTTCTTTTGTTGTGTTCTAGGCGCTACCTTTTGCTTGACGTTTCCTTGAATGAATATTCAATATGCTAGGAAACAGAGCAGCCGTTAATCACGATGGAGCTTATGAAGCTTTTTATGGTATTGATGTCGCGGTTCCTTTTGGCACTGACTCGGCACTGACTGTACTACGAGATCATTTCGTAAACGTTTTTTTTTTTAAAACTAATTCGCCATGATGGAATTTATTGTTTCGTTTGCGTATTTGTCGCTGTTCTTTGATAAGACTTACATCGAGATATTGCACATATTCATTCAATAATAACCGAGGAAATTATGCAGAGAATGGATGGATATGTTCGATTTGTGCTTCAGTTTACTCATATTTCGCCAGACACTTTTCTCACACAATGCGATCGAATGCTACTTCTCTATCGTTTTTTTTTCGTCTCTCAAGTGCTTTAAATGTGAATTGCATTCCATGTTCTGTTTTTTTTTAACCACCATCTTCTGAGTTAAATATTCAGTGCTTATGGGAGAGCGTTTGAGAATCCTTAGCAATTGAGCGTTTTTATTCGCTTTGGCAAATTTGCAATATGCAATGCTCATTATGACGGCCAAAATGTCTTTTGCTTTTGTTTAATAGGTTTGTTTGTCTTTCTGACACTTCTAGGGTGGTGGCCATTGAAGTTTGAGTTATGAAATTTGGCTCGTATAATCTTCACTCTTATCATCTCCCCTACGCGATTTCAAAACTTTTTATTTGACGCCTATGCTTTCTTGAAGCTGGAAATGTGCATGCTTTTTCAACCGGTCGAATATCGCAACAGATCAGTCGGATCTCAGAAAAAGATTTTTTAAGTAAAAATTTATATAAGCTGTCGATTAGAATAAATTCCTAACATCCACCATTTAATGACTCGTTTTTTTTGTCATGGAAGGCCCACAATGCGAGTATATCCAAAATCACTGAGCAGGAATTTCCTGAATGATTGTCGATAATCGAATTCATGAATTGACGTTCTACGTCACAAACAGAAGCTCCTCAACGTCCAAAAGTAATAAGAGGAGGAAAATATACAGGATGATATAGGAGGCTGCCTTGAGTGGAAGGAATAATTTCTTGCATTTTTAGAATAGGGAATAACTAAAATCGGATGCCCGTCGTAAGATAGTTAACACTTTCGAGTAGGGAACGCACAACAGTATCGACTATCATCATTGAGAATTTTAAAAAACCAGCTTTCAGTCACTTTTCACGTGTCAAAGTTCAAGAGTGTCAGTTCGAGAAGCAGTATAACGCTCTTTGTAAGGTTATCGAATACACAAGTTTTCAGCAACACTAATAACAGCACTAGTGTAGTAGAATCAGCAAGTATCGGTGTTCAGTGTTTGAGGAGATTCGATGTGCTTAATATCGTTCAATAAAATTCGTGAACGGCTCATGAAACCGACTAAGTGAGTGGATGTTAATATACATATGGTGTTGGCGCCTTGTCATGCTTTCCCACTTTCTATTTGTCACGGTGGGCATTTACTTCTGTATTGTCCATAGCTGGCTGACGGCTGTTGTGTCCATTTGTTACAGGAAAGCGATATTCATGGCTTTTTTCTGCAGCGATTCATTATCAATACAGTTCAAAACATTTCTCTGCTATTTTGACGAATAGAGTAGGCCTTAGTAGGGTTTTGGAACTGTTGTTGTTTAGTTCAATAAACCTCAGCTGAAAAAATTTTCCCAATTTTCGAGTTTATTTGGTAGTTGCAGAAGTTGTTGATTTATCTTTTGTTATTGCTTTCTTGAATTTGGCTGCTTTAATTTCAGGGTCGTACTTCCTCATCTTCCCACATCTAACTAAATCTTAATCCTATTTCGTTAAGCGTTTTTTAGGCACGCCATGAGCAGATTCTATTCTTCATCATGTTAAATAGATTGTTCTTTATGAACCAGCAAGCCGATTATATAAGTACGTTAAAAAGTCAATGAAATACTTGCCATTACCATTCTATGAAGAGCAATGCAAAACAAAGTTGGCAAAGGATTTTCGAAGAGTTTCGTTTACGAAAGGTTTGATATTTAGGTCACTTTCTTGCTTTTCTTGTCCCACCCACTCCCCCTTCCCCTCCCCCCTCACCCCAACAGGTATATTAAGGGGTCCCCTTCCGAAAACTGTGATCAATTCTTGATTTCCTTCTAGGATCTATCGCTCATCACACTCGTATCCTTACCCACGGACGCATTCGTTGGTGGTTGTGCCATCGACCCGTCCACCTGCCAGCGAGGAAGAAGAGCCGAATCGTTCGATGATCATACCCAAGCAACGCCCTCCACTCAACAGAGCAATCCCCACCATACCAGAATCCAAATCCAACGAGTCGATCGTAACACAATCTTCCGAACGACGTGACGATTATATAGCTGATGGCGCGCCGTCGTCATCTCGTCATCATGAGATTCGTGCACAACACTGCAGCAGCAGCTCAACATTCAATAAAGTAAGCTGCTTCGCTGCTCATAAGTTATTTCCAGTTTGAGACGCCACCATATTGCCTCGAATAAGATCCTAAAGTTCATGAAGTTCACGACCTTTTAGAGGTTGGGGATCGTTTTTTTTCTCACCTCATGTTGATAGCCGTTCCAGTTCGCATCGTCGATTTGTTGATGGTGTTTGTGACGAAACTTCGTCGATTCTGTAACATAGAGTAACCCGCCAACGTACTGTCGCTTGCCAGAAGGGAGGACAGATGGATCCCGTTGACCAGAGAGGGAGAGCGGTTGGTGGGTGGTGAGTAAAATCGTAAACCTTAGAAACCTCGGAAATAATTGAGAAAATTCCATTGATAAAAGTCATTTTTACTTACTACTTACAGTACTTATTAGTAGGAGCAGTTTTTGAGGGCTTTTTGTTGCTAAATCGCAAATTCCCAGTTATACATTAAAAATTTCCTTGCTGGAAGAGAGTAGCGGCCGCCAAACTCTTTCCTTCTCAATAAGTCAATACATGAACCTGCACCAGCACTGAGATATAAAACTTGCTAATTTCTGCTCCGCAGTCCGAAGGATCGCAACTGCGGCCATCGTGGTCAAGATCTGCCTTTTAATAGCGAGAGAGAGATGGGAGGGAGAGAAGAAATGGCTTAAGACCTCACGGCTTGTGGTGGGATACTATATCGAGAGATCGCTTTACCCAAAGTAATGGGATGTTTTTTTGTTTTTTTTTAAACCACTACGCTCTTTGGTTTTTACGGATTGCACGACAGTTGCGCCCTGAGGCCGCGCCTTTCGGCAACTGAGCTTCTGACAATTGCACCTTTGCATTTCCACGCCGAGAGGTTATGCCGTCGATAATTGCGTCTTTCTATGCCGTTTCGTGGCTATGAGGCGGAAGACGCGCAACAGGTATTCAGCAGGTGCCAGATAGGTGGCAGTTGTGCGCAGTCTTACGGCGCTTGCTATGTTCGCTTCAGTCGATCGCAAGAGATAGCACATATTTACGAAATTCCCATGAGCTTCTGTGGAAATGAAGTGGGTTCTTTAGGATCATTTGGCTTCCATATAAGCTGAAACTGTAAGACTTATTTACTTTAAGAGAAAAAAATTTGTCGATTTTATGTGTCATAGCGTCATTACATTACAGTTTATTCGTGTAAGTTCGAGTGATTTCCTTACAAGCTGCTTTGCTAACTATTAATTAACTTTTCAATTTGAATGCTGTACTTGTTCTCATATTTTCAAAAACTGCCTATATTTCTGCCACGTTTTCTGCTGTTGTTGCAAATCATTCATAAATGAATGCATAGACTAGTTAGAAGAAGAAATGTAGTAGGGAAGAAAATTATTGGCAATCAGTAGAAATCAGTAGCAAAACTTTATCTTTAATAATCAGAAGCAAATTCATTAACATGTTCTTTCATACTCGCCAATACAGCCTTTTTCGAACTGGGAATGAAGGCACAGCAATCATTCCCTGTTTGACGCCACTCATAATTCACTTCGTCTCAATAAACTCCCTTTCTTGGATCTCCCCACTTTTGCTTCTTGTTCATGTTATGTATCGAAATTAACCTCATCTACAACCGTTTGCATTCGCAACTTCATCTACAACTGTTTTTGATTCATATGTTACTGTTGGCTGATAACTGATAATAATAAACATGGCAACGTGAGTCTGCGAAAGTAATAGGAATCAAACGAGGGGGGCACTGTTGTCGAGAGCGCAACTGTAGGGGGTGTCATTATTGAGGATACGCTTATCGGGAGCAAGGCCAGGGGAGCAATTCTACGGGTCAATTTTTCCGACATTGTTTTTAAGCGCTCTAGCAAAGTTGTGCTGTTTTTAAGCGCTGTAGCAAAGTTGTGCTTGCAAAGTCACATCATAACGAGATCATTCTGTGCTTATGTGGTTGTGTGTATATACATTCACATTTTTGTGCGATCGGCCCATAGTTTCGGCTCTGGAGGCAAAGAAGCTTGAACTACCGATGGTTGTTCATGAGCAGGTCATCACACAAATATGAGTGAAAGTTATAACTTGATTACCGCATTTCTTCATTTGTCAATTGTGGAGCTTATAGCTTTTGCAACATTTTAAAACCGCCGCATATTTGTGTTTCCAGACGTTTTCAAAAAGACGGAGAGAGCGTTTTGCATGATGCGGGGAATCCTTATGAACGCATAAATAGGGCGTGTGCAGCAGCTGTCAGCGTTTTACCTTCAGGTTGATTTAAAAGCGAGGAAATCCTCGTTGGAAGATCGTTCAGTAGTGATCGAGAATAAGCTCGCACAAAACCTTTCCGCCAAAACGGGAATGTCGGTAACGACAAAAAACGAGTGTGCTTGCGAAACACCGAAGAGTCCGCTAATGAGCGTTGCGCATTCGGTGCGTACACGTCTCACTAAGCTTAGCAACCGGTTCAGCCGAGTTGATCCACGCCAAGGCATCCGGTCTAGCTACAGTCTGTCCAGGTCAGTATTCTCTCACGGCAAACTTGTTCTTTTTTATCTCTTCACAGCCTTCAAATAGGTACTATTGCTTGAATCCAGCGATCAGCTTTATTCGAATTGCTCACCATAGATGGCAGAGTTTGCAGACTTTGCGTCGAAGAATTCTTTTTAATGCCTTTCTGTTAGCATCATTTATTGCAGTCCTAATTTTGGTGAAGATTTTTCTCGTAATTAATTCGCATGCAGCGAACTCCTTCTATGGCATCGAATTATTGACGACTCTTTTGTGTTTGTTATGACACCTGCATCAGTTTCATGTTCTGTATGGTGAAATTACGATATTCATAGTTGGTCTGTCACTATAAATCTTCTTTTCCGCTATGACAATTTTTCACTATCACATTTCGTTCGTGACCTTCATGATGCGCTATCGTTCTTAGTAATTCATTCCCGTTATCATAAAGGATATGATCACTTCACTGGCTTTCTTGCGCTTGTACTCGCAACGTCAGCATCCATTATCAATTATCAGTTCAAAGTGCACGCACAGTAGGCCTATTTGGTCTTCACTAGTGATAAATGTCCATCAGTGAATGCTGGCTGTTTTATAAGTAGGTTGAAATAGCGCTCATTAAGCAGTAGTGCGTTATTCTGCGATCTTAAGCAATGAAGATGTGCAGTATGGTGAGTTTACTTTCGGTACTTATGAGTGCAAAGCCAGGGCTTGTAAGTTTGCAAAAAAACTCCATTTACATAAAATCTTCGCCTCACAGAATCACCTTTCGTCGCTGACTTGGAGCTTCGCTCTTTTTGAAATAAAAGCTAACTCGATGTGAGGGAATTATTATTCGAAGTAGCAACTGCACAAAAACAGTGGTTCCATATTTTGTCGACGATGATCCAGACAATCCGTTTCTCCTTCTTTTTTGAGTCGTTTCATTGAAATTGAGTGGCTAATACATTTTTTTGCTTACAAAAACAGTTACGGCAAGAACAGTTATGGCGCAGAACAGTTATGGCAGGTATTCGTAATGCGTCACAAGGACTCTCGTGCAAAGTTTCGGTGTAGTGTGCAAATTTATGCACCAGTACCACATGTGGGAAATAATTTGACGGGAAAGGTAAGCGAGAAGAACACCAACCCCTAGTTCGATTCACCGTGGCCAATTTTGGATTTGCTGGTACAGAATACCATACACTGCAAGCTTCATTGAGTCAAGTTGAACATATGAATTTCTGGATAGGAAATGGGAGATTTCTGGGGAAAACAACGCAGGAATTTCGGTAAAGTTAACTGCAAGAGGAAAAAGAACTCTAATACGAACGGCGCTATTTTTCAAGGCTATGACTGTGCCAGCCCCCAAAGCATATTCACCACCTTGTTACGTACCGTACAGAGGTATTATACAGAGAAGAATCACATATGCAGTCGCATTAAACAGTCTCCGTTGCGGGTGGATTAATGTCGACAAACTTTGAATTAGGCGATGGAAACGTTAATAAAATTTTCGAAAAGCTCTAATGAATGAAAGGCGAGGAAAGTGGAATATGAATACCCGTGAATGGTATAGTTTAGCAAGACCTAACATCTGAGCCTCACTGCGTCAAATGCTATGCATAGACCACAAAATGTTATGCCGCAACTTAAAAGTACTTATGGGCAGAGCGCTGTTCTGTGTAGTATAATAGCAAGCACCCGTCTCTCTTCCTATAAGTGTGCTGGTTCTTTTGCGCCGGGGCATCAACAGATGCTAATCGCAATGGAAATGCGCGTTAAAGTAATGCTTTGTTATGCACGGTCATCATGTGGCAAATAACATTTATAGCAGTAATTTCATAAGTGTTTGTTGCAGTCCGTAACTGCGACAGTTTTGTGCGGTGAGCTATCGGATAACGAAGAAAGTTAGTAAATGTTGCAATGCATAATTCAAAATCTTTGTAAATAATGAGGACGGAACGGGGCCGGACGAACGCAGATTATTAGTGGGAGGGAGGCGATGAGGGGGGGGGGGTAGGGAAAGGTAAGAATATAGATATCACATCTTTTCTGCATATCCTGAATTGTAAGATGAGATTTGACATTGGCGTATTGAGTGTTTCAATTTATTGCGATATGATTATCATATCATCGCTCATGGATTACGCAAGCAGCCTTACGCAAGTATGCTGCGTTTGTTTGTCCGTGGGGGGGGGGGGGGGGGGGGGGGGGGGGGGGGGGTAGGGAAAGGTAAGAATGTAGATATCACATCTTTTCTGCATATCCTGAATTGTAAGATGAGATTTGACATTGGCGTATTGAGTGTTTCAATTTATTGCGATATGATTATCATATCATCGCTCATGGATTACGCAAGCAGCCTTACGCAAGTATGCTGCGTTTGTTTGTCCCACTCATCGAATGTGTAACGTGGTGTTCGGTCTCATTTTCTCGTCAATATGAATCCCACAGCGCTATCGATTCCGAGAATGCCTCTTCGTTGCGCGTTGTGTTCGATTTTGTGTAGCGCGTTTCGCGAGCATACGTTCTGCTTTTCCGTTCGTATCTACCTCTTTGTTTTTCCCCCACTTGTGACAGTTTCCTCTTCGCTGACGTTTGAAGATGGTAGTGTGCCAGATCTTAAAAATTTTTGAATAATAGGTAGGTAGTGGTCTGATGGCAGAGATGGAAGGAGTGGTTATAGATGTCAAACTTTTACCAAAAAGAGCGAATTTTTGAAAAATGAAAAAATAATTAGAGTAGCAGATGGTAGTTCTCATAGTTACACATATAAATTTACTGCACTTTTTCAATGAAAAGCAGAAATTCCTGAAAAATTCTCTCAGTCAGATTTCGTATGATGTTTAACCGGGGGACAAGGACAGCTTGATGTGGAGAGATGGTATTATCGATATTCGAACTTTTTTCTGCTATGTTTTTTTATCGTTTTTTTGCTCTTTCCAAAATATTTTATTGCTCTTTCGTTTAAGACGCTTTTTACTCAGACGAGTCATAAAATCTTCCATTAAAACACTCGAAGTCGAGGTATCAGTATAAATGCAAAATTGAAGATGGTAGTGTGCCAGATCTTAAAAATTTTTGAATAATAGGTAGGTAGTGGTCTGATGGCAGAGATGGAAGGAGTGGTTATAGATGTCAAACTTTTACCAAAAAGAGCGAATTTTTGAAAAATGAAAAAATAATTAGAGTAGCAGATGGTAGTTCTCATAGTTACACATATAAATTTACTGCACTTTTTCAATGAAAAGCAGAAATTCCTGAAAAATTCTCTCAGTCAGATTTCGTATGATGTTTAACCGGGGGACAAGGACAGCTTGATGTGGAGAGATGGTATTATCGATATTCGAACTTTTTTCTGCTATTTTTTTATCGTTTTTTTGCTCTTTCCAAAATGTTTTATTGCTCTTTCGTTTAAGACGCTTTTTACTCAGACGAGTCATAAAATCTTCCATTAAAACACTCGAAGTCAGGATATCAGTACAAATGCAAAATAATAAGTCGATAATATTTGTTACTAATTACAGCAAATGATAGTAATGATTTATTGTTATTACCTTTATTGTTGTTATTAGTTATTATCATTTATTATTATTATTTTTTTAAAACAATTCTTAAATTTGTTACAGTCGAATTTTTTTGTAAGACGGATTATTCTTCAACTTTCTTATCCATGCACTAGGTATTCTTGATCAAAGTGATTTTATTAATTCGATGCTGTCTCATTTTGATTTAGATATACAGTGACTTTTAGCAGTGGCATTGCCTCGTTACTCGATTTGCTTTTTCGTTTAACTCAATTGATGTCACCAAAAAAACGAACTGAACTCTAAGTTGACGGCATAATAAATGTTTATTGCAAAGGGCGGACAACAGAAAAAAGGGGGTTGCTTTTTGGCAACACTTTAGACATGAATGCTCATTTAGGTAGACAGACGCAGATGACTTCCACATAAAAGCGCATCAATTCTCCACGTTCACCAATCTTTATGCATGCAAAATAAATTCAATCCTGCTGATTTGCTATACTAACTTATTGGATAAAGTAATTTTTTTTCTCCCTTTATTCGTTTATTTCGAGCAGTCAACAGTAAAATGGAAAGTTGTCAGTATAGAAAGAAGAGATTATCTAAAAACAACTCTTCGAGAAATAAAACTTGAAGAACCATTGCTGAACTGATTTGCGCATTGCCTTTCAAGTGTTATTGGATGTCATCGGCCATACAGTCCTCCATTTCCATCGTTCGCTTCCAGAATTCATATGCGTACTTTCGTGTTCTTCTTTCAAACTTTTTTTTTGTTGTTGTTTGAACCGTTTTCTTTCTCTTTTAACCTCCACACACATCAATGTAATATGACACATTCACCATAATCAAAAACCTTCACTCACAATGAACAAAAAAAATGGTTAGCTAATATTCATTTAAACGGTTCAAACAGTTTTCTCAGGGTGTGGTACTTAGGAAAAGTTCACTTATTTGGCATGGAAACGTTTATAGCAAATACACTTTAGTAGGTACGGAATTCCAAAGGTAGATAACATGGTTCTTGAAAGTATATGGAATGTGCCGCTCTAAACGAAATTTGTTGATCGGATTTTCTTCGGGACTGAGCGAATTACCTTCAACGATCCAAGTATTAGGAAACTGTATTGCATATGACACATCATGTAAAGGCTTGTTTCAGTTCGACAAAATTCATGCGTACTAAGGCTATAGTGATGCCGAAGGCAGCCTACAGTTGTTTCTTTTCCTGCTCTAGCAAACTGAGAAGGCGTCCATAGTTTCGTCTTTCATTGCGGCTGCGATTCAGATTTTTGGTGGTTTCCGAATTCAGAAGAGCACATCTGCTTGTAAGGTAATTTCCGCAATAAACGGAAGCAAGTATTGCAATAGACAGCAAATAAGAATGCATTTCCATTTGCGCTTTGCTATCGCTAAGTGATTTTTACGGGGTCTCTAAGGTGTCTGTCCTCTGCTCAGTCAGATCGAATGGATCAAAACGCGCTAACGGCTGTCAAATAAAGCGGCACTTCGAAGAATAATATTTGGCTGGGCGCACGTGAGTACAACGTTCTCGTTCGTTCGAAACAGAAACAAATTGTGGCAATCCAACACGTATCGAAGCGGTAGAGGCGATTTAATACACACGCACAAAAAAGTGTAGAGAATGACAGTTCACTACGCTTCTATCCTCAATAATTGTCAGCCGTTATGCCGTGCTTGCTATGCTACAATCTGTTTGCGTTTCCAAGATTCATGGTACCTCTACGTCTACAGTTCTTTTACAGCGCTCCCATATTTACTTGTAGAAGTTTCCCTATCAGCCGCAATAGCCCCTTCCCAGCTGATAGCTCTGACTGCGTCAACGAATTTATCGACATTGAAGCAATCATTCTCCCATCCCATCCGACTGTAGGAGGTGCGCAGTGTCACTAGCTTCTCCACTGAATGCCCACCTATCTAACGTTATATCTTCACGCGTTCGCGCTACGCGTCTCGTTTCCAGCTCTCTCCTTGTGTCACTTGTGCTACTTTCCACAGTTTTTTCCACCTTTTTTTCGCTTCTCCCTTTGTCCCAGTCTGCAGTGAAACAACGTTTCAAGTTTTGCAAAGGAATTTCTGCAAATAGTTGTTAGGTCTTTTGCGCTTTTATGCTCAACATTTACTAATAAACCTTTCAACCTACTGCATACCCAGTTAATTTCTTCTTACCCTGATATAATCTACAATTCATATCACAAATGGAGAATCCTTTGTAATAGTTGAGAGTTGTCAGCGTCAACCAAGATTATCGGTGTGATCGGCTGTTAGCTTTGCCGCATATCGTTGTCAACATATCGAGCGAGCATCGAGATTTGCTTCGTTATGAGGATTTCTTATTCTCGAGTAAACGCAACAAATGCACATGATGCACAGCACATTGACGAAATTTTTTAAGATAGTCGAGAGCGGATTTGTTTGTCGTGTCGGCATGATCGAATGCACACGCAACAACGCTTATATGTTCTAGTTGTTTTCTTTAATCAAAACCAGTTGCCATGTGGCTGGATTTGCATATACGCAAAGCAGCATTGCTCATCATTTCTCGCATCTCACCGTTTCATCTACTTCATAATTACGCTTATCCATCCGTTGCCTTTCAGTTCAGTGAAAACCAACGCATTTAATAGATATGACTCTTGAACAAATTTGAAACATGTGCAGCAATTGCACATGATGTGCAGCACATTGCCGAAATTTTTTAAGATAGTCGAGAGCGGATTTGTTTGTCGTGTAGGAAATAGAAAGACCGAAATAGAAATATTACTGAAGAATTAATGAATGCAAATTACCTCCACGTTGACTCCAATAAAAACTTATTCACTCAAATCGATGAATTCCTTTATCTGTGCAGATTATTTGCAGTATGCGCTTTAAAAAATATAGCTAATATTTACTTTCGCTTGCTTGTTGTACTCTCATAAATTGCCATTTTGTACTGTAATTTCACTCTTTTTAAACAGTTATGCCCAAACGAACAAGTAATGTGAGTGTATACGCCCATATGAACTTGAAATCGGATCTCGATAGACAAACACCTATTATAACTGCTCTCATTGTCATTTAAAGTTTCTATTTCATTCATCTTGCTGTAATAGTTGTTAACGTCAACTAAGTTTGTAGATATGACCGGTTAGCTTTGCCGCAGATCGTTACTGTCATAACTGCAAATTATTTTCATATTCCATATTCTTCCGCTGAATAGCGGCACTTCGCCAATCATTCCCGACAACGGTCATCCCTCAATAATTGAATTGCTGTGTGCATGCGTCTATTCGTTTTTCTATTATCAATGCGCAATCCAGTCGATGAAAGCACACGCAAATTTTGTACCCGTTTCAATCGGGCATAACTTCTCACGTCGACGGTTTCAAATGGAGTATGAGAGGTGATCTCATGGGCTAGATCATGCTTGCCAAATTTCATAATTGCCCCAATGGTTTTCGAGCTGAAAGTACTGGACAGATAGACAGACCGGCAGACACAGACGCGTGTAAATACGAACAGATACGACATCCTCATAGTGCGCTTTGTAAGTGGCAAATTTGCTAAGGCACCTAAACGTTGATAAAGATATTATTTTACGCTGTCGACAAGCTTTTAGTACCTAAAAGGTCACTATTGAGGACAAGGCGAGCTCCTATGTAGGCCGGTTTTCAAGACTTCAATTTGAATGGAACAATCGACAACATGAACGGGCCATAACTTGACAGTGCGATTTCGCAGAAAGAAATTAGGCATATTTGAGCCACACATAGGATTCTTGCGAATGCGAAGAAAACTTCGGAAATTCTCTTGTCATTACGAGGGGAATAACAAATTTCCTGGCAATGTTTACGTGAAAACTTCGAATCGTATAAGAAAACAACAGAACGCCAGCTGGCCCGCCTGTCGTGGGGTCGTCTACTTACGCCCTTCCTTTCTGACCATCTCCATTCGCCGGATGTTTGAATGTGTAGGACCCGTTTGGCATCACATGTTATCGGCCTGTTGAAATAAAACTCCAATTAATTTTGGGACACAACGCGTCCAAAGGCATAAGGAACCTGATTACAACAAGTAACTAGTGATACGAAGTAAGTGAGAGAAGCAAAAGTGAGCTCGTAGCTGTTGTCGAGGTGGGAGAGCCTGTATCATTTTGTGAATGATTACTCGAGTGCTGGGGACTGATGTGTTGAGAGGTGGAGCAAAGGATGCATCATCAGACTTTGTGGTTTCCCCTGCAAAGTCTAATAAGGATGCGGGAAGGGGCGCCGCTTTGTCGCGGCGTAGATTGGGACATTCTCCATCAGGGTGAGAGTCTTTCCCCGTCCTTTCTCACGTTTGTTTGTTCGATGTGATCTCTGCTCTTTTTTCATTAACGACCAGCTAATCAGAGGGATAATCATGCGGGGCCTGTATCTATCGTTCCGATACTTTCAACGCATCCGCAACATAACGGGAGATTCGAAACGAAATTCGGACACAACCCATAAATTTCTGGATAAATAGTGCATTGAAAAGTACTGGCAGGGGAAGTAGATTAGAGCGATAGTTGCCCTCAGATGCAGTTCCTGAGATAAATGTTTAGGCGAATAGATACACAGTATTATACACAACCGTGTGCAGTGGGTGATTTTCTGGATGGTGAACAGGAACTTTTAGGCAGATTCGCAGGAAAGCTTCAGGAAAAATAGGAGCTTAAAACGACAGCGATTCTTATCTCTTAGAGACTGTTTCGTTGTGTATGTGAAAAAGAACGGCAAAAACGTTCGTGCCTATTATTTGAGCGTTTACCAAACGAATAAGGCGTTTTGTTTGTTTTTTTTTCAGTATGCGGCAACGATCCTCTGATAATAGTGGTGGTTGCGAAACGAAGGACTCGATCTTGGAGTCCAGACTATTTAAGAAGTCGGCAAGCATGGAATCGAGACCTACACCTTGCTCGACGAGTTCCGATTCCATAAAGTCTTCAATTCCAGTAAGAACTCCGACCATGCCTATTGCACCTTCAGTATATACGAGTGATCGCTCCAACACTATCAGCCCGAAGGAAATAAAGGTAATTTCGAAGGCAAAGAGCAGATCGATTGTAGATCCGAAAACTTTGAAACTACGCGCAACGGTTCTAGTTGACGGAACTGTTCCATGTTCTCATGTGGAAGGAGCGACAGCTACTAGTCCGAATCAACGAGAGGCGGAAAACAACGAAAATAATTCAACTGGCATTAGACAGAGGTCTTCACCGGTCTCCCCGGTGCGACCAAAAGAAGAAGAAGTAGTGCAGTGTTCGCCTACGACTATGATGCATCCGGCTGACACCCAACCAAAGCCGGCAACTAGTGGAGTAGCCATGCCGAGTACCCGAGTCAGTTCTAAAATGACCACCACCACAATCAGTGGACGTAGTTCGAACAAGAGCGATGCTAAAACAATGCAGTCAAAAACGAAGGCAGCGAAAAACAATACAGTGGAGAAGATAGCAGAAAAAGGTAATGATTTCTTTTTTTATCCATCTTTACTTACCGGAAGAACGAAGTTTTAAAGTGCTGACGGCTGATACCTTCTATAACAAGGTACCAGCTCTTAACACTTTAAAGCTGTGTTTAGTGTTCATTTTAAATCACCGAAAATGCCTGTTATTGTAGTAGCTTAATAAATAAATCACCACATCACGCGCTGCAAATTTCTTTCAGAGAACAGTTAATGGAGAATCATTTCTATAATTGCAATTTGCTTTTATAAGAAAAAAAACCAAATGTTCTATTTCGGAAATTCTGTAGTATTATGGAATATTTACTTCAGAAATTCTGTTCGAAGGTAGCGCCGATCAAAATTAAAGCTAAAATATTCGATTAAGATAGTGAAAAATATTTGTTTCTTTGAGAAGCAAAATTTTGAAACTAATTTGATCAAGTGTTTGTTCGGTTTTTGAAGTTTTGAAGTTTGTTGAAGTTTGAAGTTTTGAAGTTTGCTAAAGCACACACTGAGCACCTATCAAAAAATGTTGTACGCATGTTGGTAGATTTGAAAAACGAACAGCGAACACAGCTCATCGTTTAGAGAGGAAGGAATCTAAATACCCTAAATGTGTTTTTCCAGATGAAAAGCCGAGTAAAAGACTCGCCAATGAGGAACCAAGAAGGACAAACGATTTGATAAAAAAGGTAGAGCGCTCGTTTATTCCGCTCATGACATCAATACCCAGACGCAACGATGTCCGATCGCTGCGACGTTCTACCAAAAATTCCAAGGTAAATATTCATAGTTTAAAGTTCCCGTTTCACTACTTCTCTTAGAAAGGAAATGGCTCACAATAGCAAATAAGCAATTATTTTCTCCAGTTTCCGATTTTTTTTGCTCTCCACTATTTTCAACACAGTTTTGGATGAAATTAATTTCAGCTTTCAAACTCGCATATATCCGAACACTAGAATTAATATTTAGTCCGCATCCCGTTTGGCAAAGCTCATATTTGCCAATCCATCTGGTTGTTGCAGTAGATTTTTGCACCAGCCTGATCCACTGTTTGATACAGTCAATCGCTTATCTCCAATTTCAGATCTACTCAGAGCTGTGATAAAGTTTTCGATGTAAAGTACTAGTAAAATCGATGCTTATTTGAACCGTTTAAGGCACCACTGGCCGAATTTGAATCGTCTCGGATTGAAAACTCCCCTGCAGTCGAATTACCTCCGCTTAGTTTTGACCGAATTTCGAACAGTCCGAACCGGCGATGTCGTCTCGCAATGAGAGCCGAGGACGGGCCGGCGACGATCGCGGAAGAGTCGATTGTCACCGTTACGGAAAGCTTCTCGAACACAGCAGTTCAGAACAATGTGGTACCCGTTTCACGTGAAGACTGGAATGGCAACATCGAGGTTACAGTAGCACGAACCACTATAAGTGAAGATTCGCAGGCCAGCTGTACGTCGAACCACAACGAAGGTCTTCTTTGCTTATTTTGCAATGATTCTGACCCTTTTTATGGACCTTGACAAATTTATATCATTACTTGCGAAGCGCAGTATGGTGACGTCATGTCTTTGCATATATAATCTTTCTGATGGTTTAAAATCGAGAATGATTAGAACTATAAAATTTGGCGGATATAATCTGCGCTGTGGAGTGATCCTTATTTCAAATTTCAAACCATTCCAGCGGTCAATATGGGGAAAGTTAAATCTCTTCAAAGAAAATTTTAAAAATTGCATGCGACCGATCGCGAGCTACGTATATCGTTGGTCAGGTCGCAGAAAACGAATCTTTAGTAGGTGACTTATATTGTGTCATGATCGGATAAAATTTGAATTTTTTCGAGCAATTCACGAAACCGGATCGTTTGATAGGTAAGTCGCCAGCGCGCTTGCTTTGTCAGCCCTTTGATAAGGATTTCCATTCGTTGCAATTTTTACTGTCAGTGTACTCCCATTGCTTTTGCACTGCGCTTAATACTGGTCTCAGCGAGAACTATAACGAAGCAAGTAGGCAGAGCATTACTGCCAAGTGCTAGAGTAGTACTGTCAAGTGTGAATCGTCTTAAATCGATAACCTGCACCTTCTTCACCTATGGAACGTGTAGATGATTGATGCCCTAGGCGTACTATTGAAATGACCTAAGCCGTATACTGTTAATTTGCAAGAAAGCAAAAGTATTCGGGAACGAGGCAAATTAGGAAGGAAAAGTTCGAAAGAGGTTTCTCCCTAGGGTGTCTCAATCTCGAAAAAAAGTCAGCGAAGGAGCACACCGATTTCGAAAACTTTGAGGATGCCTATTCGCGGTTTTAGATTTTTTTCTCGAGAAATGAACTTTTATGCCGCAAAATTTTTTTGTCGGTTGATCGCGGTGAGACGACAATCACTGGCGAGTTATACAACTTGTTTGTGTGCCAGAAGGTCCAAACAAAGCGATCGACACTCGAGGCCAACAAGAGCAGGATGCGTTGAGTGCAGCTAGCGTTCGCAAACGAGCGTCCCTTTTAATCCCCATTAGCGAGTCTCCAACTCTCTGCTAATCTTGTGTAGTCAATCAATTGGGCTCCACCATTGAATTCTTCCCACAGATTCCCCACTTCAGCGGCCGTGGATGGACGCTTTGCTTATGCGCATTCACCCATCATGCCATCATCGTCTGGCTCGTTCGAAACGCGTCGTCTTTTTTAGAAATCTTTTTAATGCAGTTTTCGCCGAAGCGAAAGCGCCCTATTGGACCATCACGCATGCTTATATGCGCGTGTTTGTATGACCATGGTACTTTTATGTTTATGCATACCTATCCAGTAGTTCCAGTTCGAAGAATGTGAACAAGCATGTTCTATGCATCGCGAATCTTTCGAACGAAATTCGGGCACAACTCATAAATTTCAAGAATTATGGTGAGTGGACGGGAAAGAGACCACCTCATTGTTAAAAATATTCCGAGCATGCTTTTAAATGGAGATACAAGAAGAGATCTTATAGACCTATATTCGCACATGAGCACCCAATAAGGACTTCATCTCAATTTTCCTCGTTATCCTCCGTGCTGCTTAGATGTGTTTTCATTATTTTCCAGACTTACGCGCAATCTGATGTTAATACCTTTCAACTATCTGTTTACGATTACTGGCTGCTTTTCTCATGGGAAGTTAGCAGGAATCACCTCTACGAAAATGAAACTTGGCCAGAATCACTTCTAGAAAAGTGAAACAACCAGACGTATGTCATTGTGTCCTTCGTGATTGTCTCTGAACGTTCTTCTTTATGGAATCATTGCCGCTTCAATGCAGATATCACAAGCAAAACCTATATTTTTATATATGTCGTTGCAATTGGTGTTAGTCAAGCAAAGTTCAAACGAAGTTCAACGTAGAAAATTGGTCCATTATGCGTGAAATATCGACTTTATTTATTTATTATCAAGCGCAAAGCAACCTCAGTCGACAATTGTTTCACTAAGGTTGAGCACACCGTTCGATTTCTTAAATGAGAGCAATAGCTTTTGAAATAGACGTACGAGTGAACGCAACAACAATCTGTTGACAGCGAGTTTTAAAAAATGTTTCGTCGGCTTTTTAGAATGGTAGTCAGAGACTGGATGATGCATAAATCGAAGGAACTACCCAGAGTTATCCCATTTTTTTCGATACGATAATTTGGATTTTGGCATAATTGAAGGTGGTGCTAATTGTGCTTTAAAATTTTATGTACGGAATATAACAACTGGCAATAGTAACCAACTGGCAGTTTCTCACAGAACCATAACCCCAGTTGCAAAAATGACCGGTCACCTGATAATTTTTAGTAAATTTAAGGGCTAGTTTACAAGGGCTAGTTTGCTCGTCGTTCTGATAGTTAATTTCTTTGCCCATCTCGAAACTTTCCGTTTTCGAAGACTTATGCTTGAGTTCTTCGATTTTCGTTTCGTTTTCCATGATCGTTTTTCTTAAATTCTTTCATTTTATGCTCAAGTTCAGGTAGCGTCCGAGGAACTGATAGGCAGCGTCCTTTTAGATCACTAGTTATAGATAATACTGATGGTATAAACTTGTGCCGTTCAACATGAAAACTATAATTTTTTCGTTTAGTAGGACTCTGTTTTCAGGTTGGCCTTTGACGAGTCCAGCAGCTTCAAGCGCAGAAACAAATCGAGGGCTGATTGACGACGAGATCAAGTAATTTCTTTCAGTTATTTCTTTTCACATTTATGCTTCTAACTGGGTACTCGCTTTGATTAGATTGTATTATTCTCCTGCATATACTTTGTGAGATCGGAGGTTGTCGACATTTTTCAGCCCTAATCCCTATTTCGAATCGCTACTGCTCTCTCCCTCTTCCCCTGCCGCCCTCTCCCTTTACACCTCTATGAAGGTTTCGACGAGTCTTTCCACGTTCATTACACGCTACGTTAAATTTAATAAAAAATCTCACGTAATTCTTAAATGTATAGGATACAGCTTCCGTGAATTAGAAATACCATCCTTACGAGCCAATTAGAAATTTAATCGGGCAGCCCCCGGATACCTTTTCAATGATCCCTCGAATAGAACTCAAGCTAATAGCTGGACATTCTAAATATGATTTGTAGAATAGTTTCGTTTTCCATGATCGTTTTTCTTAAATTCTTTCATTTTATGCTCAAGTTCAGGTAGCGTCCGAGGAACTGATAGGCAGCGTCCTTTTAGATCACTAGTTATAGATAATACTGATGGTATAAACTTGTGCTGTTCAACACGAAAACTATAATTTTTTCGTTTAGTAGGACGCTGTTTTCAGGCTGGCCTTTGACGAGCCCGGCAGCTTCAAGTGCAGAAACAAATCGAGGGCTGATTGACGACGAGATCAAGTAATTTCTTTCAGTTATTTCTTTTCACATTTATGCTTCTAACTGGGTACTCGCTTTGATTAGATTGTATTATTCTCCTGCATATACTTTGTGAGATCGGAGGTTGTCGACATTTTTCAGCCCTAATCCCTATTTCGAATCGCTACTGCTCTCTCCCTCTTCCCCTGCCCTCCTCTCCCTTTACACCTCCATGAAGGTTTCGATGAGTCTTTCCACGTTCATTACACGCTACATTAAATTTTTTTAAAAATCTCACGTAATTCTTAAATGTATAGGATACAGCTTCCGTAAATTAGAAATACCATCCTTACGAGCCAATTAGAAATTTAGTCGGGCAGCCCCGGATACCTTTTCAATGAGCCCTCGAATAGAACTCAAGCTAATAGCTGGACATTCTAAATATGATTTGTAGAGTAGATTTGGCAAAAGAAAACAATGTCCCAGTGGTTTCATTTGAAGTGACGCATCGCGAAACTTTAACGAGATAAAAAATATGACAAGAACTGACTGCTGTATATATGATGTTTACTGATGATCAGTGGTGAAATTTCCGTTTTCAAATAGAAGCTCGCGATTGATAGGCCATTCCCCGTGTCCCTCTTATGAGAGCTGTCCTTCTCCTTCACAAAGTGCTGCTACTCACTCGAGCGCTCTATGCTCTCTCTCTTCCCCTCATCCGCAGCATTGGACGGCCGCTCCGGATTTCGAGATATAAAAACACCATAGAAGACACTTTAAAACAGCGGAGATATCTATCATCACGAAATAGACACACTCTAGAACCATCTTAGTAATGCCATGTTCTGTAGGAACTCGTTTCCGTGAACCTCGAAATGTGCATTTCGAAATTCGTGCCTACATTTCCTTGAAGAGGACAGGGAGCTTATCTATGCCCCCATCCCCTTTAACTGTGTGGAAAAAGGGGAAAGGGCATAGTGTTCCACATTCCTTTTCAGTCTTCCCCCAACAAATCCCCTTCTCTTTCTCGGTAATAAAAAAATTCGATCGCATTCAACGAATAGTTGTTGTTTGAATTGTTTAGCCTATTAGACCGCTGATGAAAATTGTTCAGGACCTCCATAATTTGGGCCTATTACTAGGTCTTTTCGTATCGGGTCGAGTCTTCCCAAGCCTGGGAGACAAAGAAACTGAGAACAATCAGCGGCCCAGAGTACTAGTAGTTTAGGAATTCTGAGCCTAACATTGCTTATGTGCCTATTGCAAAATCTCATATAAATTAACTACTGGCCGTCGTAATGGCTGTATATATAAAGATTTAAGAAAACTTTCGACCATCAATACACCTTTTCGTTAAACGTCTAATTTTGAGAAATCGATTACCATAGTTTGTGCCTTGCTATGCAATACGGTAAACGCGGCTTAACAAGATGACACAACAGTTAGACAACAATTGAGCAAGCGTACCGATGACCGGAAAGCCAACTAAACACCCAGCTACGCACGAACTCTTCTGATAGACTGGCATTAAACGATCGCTCTTAACACATTGTGAAGTGATGATAGCCAAGCGAAACGTTCACGAGACTAGAACTGTTTTCGCTGTTGGCATCCATTTTCCAGACGATTTCACGCCTTTTTTTTTTACCTTCTGGAAAATGGGTGCCAACAAAGAAAATAAATCCCTCATTTGTTATCCTCAAATCAAATTCGTTGGCCGACTTAAGAACATTGTAGATATGGACTTTATTATCCCAGAATTCGGTCACAAGAATGAACTTCAGGCCAACTATTCAACCCGATATACCATTCCCGCCAAGTT
The DNA here is from genome assembly GCA_000803305.1 of Toxocara canis. Classification (NCBI taxonomy): domain Eukaryota; kingdom Metazoa; phylum Nematoda; class Chromadorea; order Rhabditida; family Toxocaridae; genus Toxocara; species Toxocara canis. Next base: position 67,650 of record JPKZ01001452.1, on the reverse strand, counting down.
ATGCTCCATGTACCATTATTCATCCAGGATTCCGTGAACCGTACCCACGTTTTTTTCCGCAGCCCTCCCAAGAACACTACTGCCAGGCTTCATCTCAATAACCCTTCTGGTTCGTGAGTTGAAACTACCAGGCATACAAATAGACAGACAAACAATAGATATGCTTGCCTGCGCACGCACATGCATGACCTGCTCTCAATGCGTTTTTACTGCAACAAATAGTGCTTTAAGTGATTCTCGTATCGATGCAGCTGACAACCATGCCCACGCATGATTGTTTTGACCGGTCTCGGGACCCCAGGTGGTCAGCTTGCTGGCGATTCTTTGGGAAAGCAGCCGGGAATCGAACCGAGGTCTTCCAGCGTACAAGGCGGGAGCACTACGATTGAGCTACTGCTTCGTTACTACAGCTTTTAAAATATGCGTCAACTTGTTACATACTAGTGCCCAGTTTCATTTATTAACGCCTTACAAATGCAATAAAGTCACTGAACTTCTTTGACTTATACTGCGTTCCTTCTTCCCCTGAAAAGCCACCAGCATCCCCGAGATCTGCTACGTAATATCTTCAGAAAATAGATCAAAAATAACAAAATTATCTCATTTCTTCTTCTCTTATAGTGGCTGAATGCTTCGCTGTGAGGGGTATTCAATGCACAACTGCATTATTATGTGTGTAAGTCCTGCGTATAACCAATATGTAACCATATTGGATATCGTACTGTATTCTTTCTCAGAAATGGTATATATACTATGCTGCAATACTTCATTTCTGGCACGAATACTGCATCGTCGTACACTAGAGTACAGCCGAACAAGTGCAGATAAACAGGTGTCAGTTTACTGTTGTTTCGCCATACTGATACTACTCCGTACATATTACAAAGGAATAGTACGGACGGTGCAGCGAGTGTTCCCAACTCTATTTTGGTATGAGTACAGAGCTACATGGTGGCATTACAACAAAGGGTAAAAGTGATTTCATAAAGGGATATCACAGGTACGCACTCAAACGTTTACATGGTGATTCTCACTTCAGGGATCAACCATTGTTGATAGGCAGCGGATTTACACCAGTCGACGAGTTTGGCCCGTCGTCGCACTGGCGTCGTTCGTTAGAGATGTCTGAAGCGGTGAGCACAAATCAGGCCAGCTCACAGACAAGTCCGGTGCATATGATCAGCTCTTTAAATATGGCCTCCTCCAGCTGTATGGCAACGTCTGGCCCGCTAAGCTCACCGCAGAACGATGTCGATTCCCGTTCGGAGCTTGATTCCGTTGAAGAGCAACTCTCAAATCTCACCGTATGCAGTTCGTAAGTCGTCCGTTGATGCATTATAGTGGAGGTGTTTCGGTGATTGTTTCAGTGTGTTGACAGAACAACGGGAAGCAGTAACTCAACCAGTTGGAATCAGTGATGTCACCATGGACAAAAGCTTTCGTTTTCTTTTTTTGATTTGTATACTATGTTATCGCTCAGTATAAACTCGGAAAACCTAATTCAGTGGCATCACTGCTCGGAACAACATTAAAGTAAGTCCAAGCATCTTGAAGGCAATGTTATCTTCCAGTCGTAAAAACCAAAGGACTATTGTGTCGCGAAAAAATTAGAATGATAGGAAAGTTGAAGATATTTTTCTTGTATATTTTAAACAAGTGCAGCTTCTTAAACAATGCGACATTTAAGAAATTGCAAGAATTCATTCGTTCATTGCCATCAGTATCATAAGTTAACGCAGTAGAAATAAAACACGGTCGAACTATGAGGACGATTGGTCGATGAGATAGTCGAGTGGAAGTGATTTGATTAGGAATCATTGCAAAGAATTGCGTCGCAATAAGCCACACTGATCGAAAATCTATGGAGGTTCCAACTGTTAGCAGGTGAAGGTCGTAGTCGGAGCTGTTAGTGAGCATGGAGCCGGTGAAATGTGTCGACTGAAGTGTTCAGTCACTGTATGTCAATACAACCACCATGACTTGTAACGCGAGGCACAATCGTTTGACGCAGTGCGCCGGGCCTTAACTAGTCGCACTGGAAACATCTTGAGCTCTAGTTGTATGTGCAAGCCACATTTTAGCAATCACCATTGTGAATTGACAGCCAATGTTAAACTCTCAAAGCGCATATGCTTTTGGCTTGTCGATAATGATCGCTTGCGTTAAAGTCACAACTGGGCCGACGCACAAACTATTATCGTTTCGCAGACGAATAAATATTGCAAATGCGCACTTCGAAAAATACGTAGAAAGTATGAAATGGATCGCTGAGTTAAAATGTCGCCGATTCGATACAGTATGTACTAGTTAACTCAAGACAGTGTTACCATAAAAACGGAATTCACGTAATGTACCAGCATATCACGAGTAAATGTCCCATACAATGCCTTGTTGCGGCAATGCCTTGCTGCGCTTGTTGACGGCGATGCAACTATTCCCAAATTTTCACTAAATTAATCTGTTTTGGCACTAATGCCAAACTGGTTCGTATAAGTAACATCAGCGGAACAGTCCGTATCTTATAAGTAATGCAAAAGCCTATTTTGAGCAAGAACCCAAAAACACCTGCTGAAAACACCGAGCTTGGAGACACCGTGAATCCTGCTGGGTCTGCAGCAAAACAACCAGGTCTGGCGACCCGGGCAGTTTTCGTCAAAGGCCAACTAGATCCCGCACTTGGACAGTTGAACATGGTGGCTTAGGAACGAGAGAAAAGAACCACTCACTATGCCACCCCTCTCCGTTTGCACCTTCCGATCATTTCAGCATTTATTTGTGTGAACGAGTGGTGTGGTGGTCTGAGTGGAAACGTCATGTGCGGCGTAGATGAGTCAGAGCAACAGCTGAGGGTGTGCGAAGAGTGGTAGAGAGCGCGAGAGTTGCATGAGAGGTAAGACACGCAGAGTGATGAACGAGTCAGTGTGCGCTGTTGCGTATGCGCATGGCTGACTGTCTACTATTCAATACGATCATCAGGTCGGTAAGGTATGTAGTTTTGTGTCGGTTACTACAGAACTTATGGAGTAACAGTTCGCTGCGATCTTAGAATAGTTGCTAAGTGCATCACATATTCGTTGTTCTCTTCACAGGC
>JPKZ01001452.1:28636-64420 GCA_000803305.1 Toxocara canis | reverse complement strand
CTTTATGAGTAAGGACAGGAGTGAAGGCAGTTATGTTCGTGGTAATAACTGTTTTGTCCCTTAACTATAGTAATCCTCTTCCAAAACACTGACCAATAAAATGCTCAAACATAACATAAATACAAGAAATTAGGCTGGAACATCCGCAGCATTCTGATTCTCTTGCACTTTAAGGAACCAGTGAGAATGAGAGACATCAGTGCTCCGGAGTCATTTGTGCTTTGCTTGGTTTGGTAAGCGTCCATAGTAAGTGCGTAACCTTGTTTGAAAGTATTTTTGCAGATAGTCGTAAGCATAATGTGTGTGCATACAACTTAGTTAGATACGTACGCGCACACAGTCTGTGTACAGTGGATTTGTGCAGTATATTACGTATAGCAGACACGTACAGCGGATTCGTTCCACGAACTATGCCAGTTTCGCCTTATACTTTGGATATTTCCTGAGTCTGTTGAAGTGATCGATTTGCAGAAATCAACTTACAAATAAAAATTCCCTTTTCACCCACTTGAATTTTTTCATAGCGTTTTCATGTCAGCGTTTTTAAAAATAAATCAAAATATCTGAACTGACCTTATCTTTAACAATTTGTTCATTTTATTATTTTTTATCGGTTGCTTTTGGCATACTTGCAGTTGTGCCATCTTTATATTAAGCGATTGCAACCTTCCGTTGCGTCGAAAATTTATTGCAAAAAAGTTTTTCTGAGTGATTTTCCGCTAAAAGTCCAATGTTCGAAACTTGAAGCTGTGCAGAACAACCTACGAGTAGGCGCAAAGTATTTGTTTATGCTGTAAGAGTAATATAAATTAGTGAGCGTGATGTCCGTTTTGCTTTCGTATCCTGTGCGCAGCAAGTTAACACAAAAATTTGTTATAAAAAGTTGCCAACTGTTGTTATCGTACAATCAGAAAGGACAATGAGAAAAAAAATTGGTTGCTTATAAGTGTATCTGTTATTCAAAATCTCTTTTATTTGGCTACGGAAATTATATTCGTACGTGGATGTGTAGCTAGCGGTCGTTATAACTTCAGTCAGTAAGTTCACTTGTCGAAACCACTGTTTTTATTTTCGTTCCTGATGTTTCTTACTTGAAAAACGCGTTACGTGTCTCCTTTAGAGTGCACCGATATGCGTATTGTTTGTTTAGTGCTCAAGAACAGAGAGTTGCTTCTAGGGCGAATCGTGCTCGTGCGAGACGTTCACCGGTTGGCGCAGATATTGATGGCGATCAGTTCGTCGCAACTACTACTACACAACCTGGACCGTCATATCCCAAGTAAGCAAACATTAGTCGTTTTCATCTGTACTGGCGCCTTGCAAACAAACTTTTAGAACGGCTATAGAAACGACATTAGAAATCTGGAGCTAATTCAAGTGGTCTTTAACTAAAGTAACGACTGGAAGATCTAGTAGTTGTCTGAGTAACGTCTCAACTCAGTCGGACCATAATAAGGTTGTTAGGATGTTGCGCATATGTAAAACAGGTAAAGCGTTAGAAACAGCCAGCTGTTATAACCATTAACGACAGTATTCATGTTTGTTTGCATCGACTGGACAATTATTTGACAATTTTTTAAATGTTTCGTTGAATAGCACATAAATCATGAACATCGTATAGCACGTAAAGGTTTGTCTCTTTTCGCGAAAATATAATCTTTCGCTCCGCATATCACACGTTGAATTAAACCGAAAAGATCGAGCATACATCCATTGGTTGGCACCAAAAGAATCAGTCACCTCTTCATTAGCACAATTAACCGATCAGAAGTTATCGACGATGAAACGACTCATGATTAAACTATCATTTATGATTAATGCATCGAGTAAACTTTAGTGTATGATAACTTGGAACTGTTTTAAGAAAATTGCAGAGTATCCAACCAAACACTTTGACATAGCAGTTCGTGAGAGCCATGAGTGCTGCTTGCGCTCGCACTCATACTGCAGCATATATATATATATATATATATATATATATGTATATATATGCATGTATATATATACATACATATATGGATATGTATATATAGATATACACATACATAAATTTATGGAAACTCTGAAACGCGCTGAACAATTTCGGTGCTGTCATGGCAAGTTGACGTGAAATCGTAAATAAATGCGCGGTGCGAATGGTGCACTCTTCAGAAGCAAAAATGAAACGCAACTCGGCTGTCAAAATGCATTGACCTAACCTGTCGTTTTGTGTGAAAACCGGGAGACGAGTGACCGAACGCAAATTAGTTCTCTCTTTAAGATGCATCCATTCAATATTATTTGGCCTTTGCTTCCTGTTTGTTTTAAAATTCATTCACGACTACTTTTCACGCTTACCCACAGATGTGTCCACAATTGTCGAAATAGAAGAACACAGTCATCCACATAGTGCCAAAGAGGAACATTGTTAAAATTTTGTTCTCGGAAGAAAAATGGAAAGAAGTTTAATTGTAAGGTTGATTTTTTTTTCCTTCTGTTTCACTTATATCTGCCAGCAATTTTAAGCTGTCAGCTGTTCTCGCTGTAGGAAAAGGAACATCTTGAGCAAAACGTCTAATTGCTGTCTGCTCAGGCGTATGTGAGTTAGAATCCTCTAGCCTTCATCGCATTTCGTTGCGCCACTTATCGTAGCCATAAACAGTCTTTGATTAGTTTTACGACTTCTGCATTTCCCGTTGTTTTAGTAATTTCCTTATTTTTGGAGCGACTAATTAATGCAACCGAAAATGAATACCCTGAACTTTTTTGTGGAATGAGTATTTTGTTTTTTATTCCGTAAAAATTGAGGTTTTTTCCCATTGTGCATTATTATCATTCCACTCCTATTCATCCAGAACGGGGTGAAAATTTCCCAGATTTTTCTCAAGTTTAGCAAGAAAAGAATTTTTCTGCACTTTCCAAGTTTTGCGCTTTTCTCAACCTTTGTTGGCGCATCGTCTCGTGATTATTAGTTAATATGTTGCACAAATGGGTTGTATAAAAGAGGAAACTCGGAAATGAGAATGTGTTTTATGGCGCTAGAGGGAGCACACGATACTACTTCAACAAGAACATATAAGGCATAGGGAGTTGTTGCCATAAATGAATCTAAATCGGAACTGTGACTTGTGGGATCACCACCGTGTAACATGTCACGCTCAAGCACACTGTGTCAGGTGTATTCTGAGCAGACCATTAGCCCGAATTCTATTTCTGAAGCAGCCGTTTCCCTGTTCCACTGCTCTGTGAAAAGAGCAATCGGAAAGTGTCGAAGAGTTAAAAATTCGTACATTAAGCGAGTTTATGAGGAACTTTTTCTCAAACAGACAGGTTGTTGTCATAAAATTTTGAGCAACAATAACTTGATTCCGTCTTTGAATTTCTAGACTCGTTTTGGAAGAGTTCAGTTCTGGGCTCCATTCAGCTTCTGCCCATTCCTGCGATCATGGTAAAGATGCGCCTTGGAGGCCTATGTTCTCAAAAAATGCCATTTTTTAGAACTGTTCATAAGTGCCTGCAGTTCGCGTCGTGTGTACCATGATGTTTTCAATCCCGTACCATACTTGGGAATTTCATCCTCATATATCCACATTTTTTCGATATGCGATGAGTCGAGCTTCCCAGAAATTGCGAGAAATGGTTTTGCATGCGCTGATATGCCTTTATGAGAGGCAACTTATATACTTTTGCAGAAAACTAAAAAGAAAACGCCTCAGAGTCCCACTGATGTGCTAAAGGCTTCTAGTTTATTCACTGATGCCTTTTGGCCTATTTAAAACGTGTTTGCTATTCATATAACTCATTTGTGAGCTTAAAACTCTAAATAATATACGGAGGGAGTTTAGTAGGAGCATTTGTGATTCGTCTGAAGACCTCAGTCGGAATCGGTGCGGAATCTCTTAACTGCGTACGCTTTAAAGAAATCGTAATTCACTGTGATTTTTTCATCTAGATTAAATCATTCATCTTAATTGCAGTTGAAAATTCATTTATTGTCCAAGAATCGCTGTTTTGAATCAATTTTGACTGTAACTTGCTGTTGGTCACTTCAGAATGTTGTATTGTCAGTGCTTTGGCATTTTGGTGGATTCACTTTGACGTACACTCGAAACACAACTTATTTTTTCATCTTGACCTTATTGACCGAATTTTTAAACAACACCTATGACACCATAAGACTTTTCGCAATTTATTCGTCATTTCAAGAGGGCTTAATTTTTTGACGCGAATAAAGGAAAGTGCCTATAACAGTGAGGATATATACCTATACGATACTAACAAAAATGGGTGTGTCACTATCATGTAGGTATATATACAAGCGCATGCACACATTATGTACTTTCACGAAAAGCTGCACAACAACGGAACACGCAGAAACGGGGAGCAGTAAGTAGCAAAATATTAAAATACAGGAGTTGTATAAAGTAAAAGAAATGATCCGCAGTAATCAAAAAATGGAAAATGTCATCGCACACTATAGCATTGTATAGCAGAAGAGATAAGCATGAGACGAATAAATGAATTTCTGTCTCCAAAAGATAAAGAAGAGGCTTTAGCAACAATCATGCCAAAAATTTTCATGGGATACACGGCAGTTTTCATGTGATAATTTTAACATAAACACTTATGAACAATAGCTGAATTTATCAACCCAACGTATAAAACTAGTTAATCAACGAAGGATCAAGTAAAGTCGATAAATCTCAAGATCATTGGTGATCAGCTTACAGTCATTCGAAAATCGTTTGAAACATCGTTTATATAGAGCAGAAGGAGAAATGGTTCTAAAACACGTCTCTGGAGGACATCTGTGAAAGTTTCATGGCTGTGTGGAAGAGATCACTATCTTCGCCTTAAATGAAAGGTTTAGAAGAAAACTTTCCGTCTTTTTCAGTAAATAGGCAATTGCCGCACAAGGTAATTTGTGCAGATATCTCCTATGGCATACAACACATACAACACCAAAGGCCTTATCCCAGTCAAGTACACGGCGTCATTTTGGGTTTGCAGATTGAGTATGATTATCCGGCTACTTACAGATGAAATGAGCTACGGCAGCGTGGATTATGAGGAGAAGAAACAGTATCTTACAAGTCTAATAAGCCAGCCAGACATAAAATAGGAAACCACAGAATCCACCTTAGTGACTTTATTAATGTTGTATTTATTGCATGACGGTTTTATTCGGAGGTGGCTGAAGGATATCTTTTTGGGAAGGGGGGAGGGGTACTGGCTATTTTTTAAACAAGAGGTAGTGAACGGCAGGAGATGTTTCTTTGGAATGTCTTAGGCGAAGACATAAGTCGTTGTTATCGTATTTTTAATGAATTGGGAATGTTTTATTGTTCATTTTTGTAATGGCATTCAGCATAGATTTAACGCTTACATCCAGCATGCGCAGCTGTGGCAATATTATGAATAGAAAATAAGACGAAGACCGTTCTTTTTCTTAAAAATGGCAAGAGGAAGTCATCGAACGTAGTGGATTTGACAGAGTCACTGACTGGCATAACTCAAGTGCATTTGACAGAGTCATTGACTGGCCTAACCCAAGTGCCTTTGACAGAGTCATTGACTGGCGTAACCCAAGTGCCTTTGACAGAGTCATTGACTTGCCTAACCCAAGTGCCTTTGACAGAATCATTGACTGGCCTAACCCACTCCACGTGGACGTGCCAGTGTCTTGTTGAGCAATTAACTTTCCATTCATATATATATAAACGATTCGAAACTATTCGAATCTGCCGAACGTTTCTATTGATTCTTCGCGAAATTTTCGCAATTAGTTCATAAATTATTGCGGCGCTTCGAAATTGTTTCTTGATCACCACCTTTTCATCTCGAGTGTCTCCACGAGTTTTCTGGCGCCTAAAAATTATGCTGTGGGCGTCCTCATGATTGATGGTTGAGAGATTGCCAGTACGTTATTCAAATGGCAGCCCATATGAGGAAGTTATAAAACGAATAAATGCTGGAATTACAAACTGATATCACCTTTTTTTTAAAAAAAAAAAACTGAAATCAACTTTCTGGTTGGTGTTCCTCGATGTTTTGCATTAAGTGGCATAATCCGATTTCTGGTGTTGTTAGTTTACTCCAACCGTCTATGCATCACTCCAGGTGCGTCAACAAGCTGTCTTCGTCTAAAGACATTCCTATGGACGTTCTCATGATGCCTGAGGTATTGCCTTCGCTCGCCTGTAAATTTATTGTGAAGTACTTGCTCACTTAAAGCTAAAATATGTGGAGGCGAAATTTTGACAATGTTCTCCAATGTGTATAAGTCAAGAAGCGCGCAAATATGACGGGTGGGGCAATAATGAAGGCTTAATTGCCGTTCGAGATCTCCTCGAGCTATTTGGAGGGGCACATATTTATGTGGCGATCGTTCTGCTAGACACGCCTTCATATATCATATTCGGATACTTCGAGAACTCGTGATCTTCATCTAAAACGGTTTCTACTTGATTGCCGTCTAGAATCACTCCGCAACATCGTTCTCTACTGTACCAGCGCTCGTTTAACAATACTTAGTCTTTCACTTCATTTTCAGGTAGTTCGTTTCACTGTTGTCTCAACGAAACACATTAAAACTCGCTATCTGGGTTACTTCTTTTGCTGTTTTTAGTGTTTTATTTAATTAATTGGTTTCCAAGACAGCATCTCCGAATGCTTTTTTGCAACCCAGCTGAAATCGTTGGAATGTGGTTGAAGTCCATTTAAAGTGAACTGAATCGGTCGTAACTGTACATCCTTGCCTCATCGAGCTTGTGTTTGCTTTTCCTTCTGGGTTGGAAGCACTTCAGCACTGTGTTCATGCGCTGGTAGCTTTCCTTAAGAAAGACGTGATTCTTAATTCTCGAATCTTGCTGCGATTCGAAAGCTGTTTCGATCACAACGTATAGTCACCTTTTACCATTATTGGTTAGTTATTTATATCGTTAAGATGTTGTTTTCTAATGTACTCAATGAGCAATCCATGCCTCCGTACCTCATCACCATAAAGAACTTTATTTCAGACAGCAGAAGGTCGATAGGGCAACAGGAGGGCCTGTGGCGTTTCCAGATATCGCGAGCTATGAGTGTGCATGTCGAGATGTTGTCTCCATTAAGAATCAGCTGCTTGAGTTGCAGAGGATCATAAATGTATGCATCTAGTTTTTTTTAACGTTTACGTTTGTTGCCAACCTCTAGTTGTGCTACCAAAAATGCTGTGTTTTTAATGCATGATCTAGGGCCAGTTCTTCTTTCAATCTAAAGTAAAATGCTGTTCAATTTACAGTTGCATATCTTGGGGAGAGGACAGTAAAACAACTTTAACATCTTCTTAGTCGCATATAGAAATTAGGATAGGTTGCTTTAATTTTTTGAAGATAAAGTCAAATTCACTGCTCATTTTCATGAAAAAAAACCGAACTCTTTCATTATTTCGCTTCCATCTGCAGCATTGCTGTAATACAATGTTCACTTCTTCATACCTGCTCGATAAAACCTGTGCCGTTTTACTTTCACATTTTACGACCCTTTTGAGAGTTGAGAAAGAAAGAAAGTGAACACAAAACTCATATCATTTTTTGAAAGAATCGTTCATGTAGAGTCGAAGAAATAAAATTGAATGATCAGTTCGGTAATTTAATCAAAAATATTCTCATTGTATGGTGTACCGATCGCATGCCGATTTTAATCATTAAAAAAGCTTAATGGCAGCGAGTGAATGCTTTTTTTATCGAATATTTGCGCGTTGACAAATAGTTCGCACCAGGCAGGCGGTTCAGAAACCTGTTTTATGTAATGATGCTACGAATTTATTACTCTTCTCGAGCACATTCGTTTTTCTGAATTAACCTCATGAAGAAATTGTGTCTGAGCGAAGTTGTTGTTTTTCGGTTGAGTCCATTTAAAAAAAAAAAGTTTTACTGCAGTAAATAAAAGCGTTTTCCTATTTCGTAAAGCAAAATAGCCTTCACGGTTGAACCGAGCAGATTTCACGCAGATGGGCAGGTTGATACAGAGTTTAAATTAGGGCCGAATTGTCCGGGTCATTCCCAAAGAATTTATTAAATGTGTTCTACAGAAGCATTGAAACGTTTAGTACAGTGCAGCTGCCATAAAATGATCAGAGCACTACGTAAATCTGTTTAATTGGACCTCTTTGTTGTTGTTTTTTTTTTTTGGTTTCGAGTAAAATTCAATCTTTGCAAATTCACAAAGCGGTTGTTTTATTTGAGAAGGCTTATGTTAACTTGAAGTAATTATCACGGAGAGCATAAGGATTGAGAGCGAACGTCCACAACAGCCCTGGCTGTTGGCGCTGTCATAAGCGCGACGATCATAACCGCCGCTACCAAAACAGCTATTATAAAACCAATTCCCTACTATGCAGTAACACTTGTGGCCTAAGGCCCTATATCGGCGCCACTACATATGTCTTACGATCTCAGTGGTGCGAGAGATACCTGTTGTACAGGGCTGGTTGAAAGTCCTGATGCATCTTCATCTGTAGTTTCAGCTATGGCGAAAGCCGAGAACGATTTGATTGTTGCGTTTGTGACCATAACGAAGACCCACAGAATGGCTAACAGCCATCGTCCCAATGCGACATCTATACGTTCATCGCGCTTCACTGTAATCCAACAAGATACATCACGACTTTTGGCCCATCCAGCACTAGGTGGTTGTTGTAAGAATAGCGCCGTTGTTTTTTCGCTTTAACAGCTTATATTTGTTCGGCTCAGGCGTAAGCGAGTAAACGACGATAAAGAATCTCTCAGTATTCGACGGAAAATGTAATTGCACGTAGACAACAGACAACTGTACTTGCTAGGAATTTTGTGAATATTTTTTAAAAAGTTGTATTTGTCAATGTTTCTCATGTTATGCTAGGAAATATCCTCTAAGAAACTTGCAGTCCGATTGCATTCGTTCTAATCCGTCCTTATTTTAGAATTCAGCAGCGGCCGACCAACTCCGAGATGCAGCTGCAGAGGTAAGTAATAGAGCTTTCAAACGTTCAAGCAGAGTTTTTTACTCGTAGCGCCTTTGAAAACTTTTTAAGGAAAGGTTTAACCTGACCGTTCAGTGTTGAATAAGTTTGAGTATGTGCGAAGCTTAAAGGATTTAATTATACGAGTTGATCTCTTCTAATATTGCCTTAGAAATCCTACATCAGAGAGCCAGTTGCGCCGACTTCTTGCACATTGACATGGCATCCTGGATGTGCATGGCATGCACAATCTTGCTTCCTTTTTGAAATTTTAAATAGGAAGCTTTATTACAAAAAATTCATTTTATGATCTTAGTTTAGTATTATGGCGAATTAGCTTGTCATTCAACAGAGGGCATACCCTAAGGCCTATGCGTATGGGATAAGAGGGGAGTAAAACGGATTTAATGAACGAGTGAGGCGTATTTATGAAATTATGGGATGTAGTTCTTATAGCTGTGATAAATCGATAGGGAAATTGGTTCAGTTGTTTGGTTAGGTGCATCATGAATTGAGCGACGAACTCGCTTATGAAACGTCGTAATGTCGGGCAATTCCCCTTTTTGGAAAACCGATAGGTTTTTGGACGTGAATTTATCTTTCTTACTTTTTCTTCCACGAAAGAGTTCCTTTTTTGACTTTTTTCGGCTTTTTTATGTGAACAATAGGTCGCTGGAAAACGAAATAGAGGAGTATAGCGCTTTTTGATTGCATCAGAGTAAATTTAAAAACCGAAAGGCATTCCAAAATGCTAATTCGTCTGCCGACCACAGGCGTAAATCGAATCCTCCTGGACAAAATTTATTAGTTGCCATTCTACAATTTTGTCTCACTCGTATATCAATCGTGCGCGAAATTTTTCCTGTTAGAAAATTCTAGCGCGGTTTTTTTGCGTTTTGCAAGATCTGCAATTTGCAAAGTGCATTATGATATATTTAGTATGTCTTTAAGATATTAATATGTATTTAGTATGACTTATATCGGTGCATATTTAAGTTTGCATGTATCTGTCTGTAACTGCATATGCGCGGTAGTTTCAAATCGCAAATCAATGAAGGTAAAGTTACGTCATTTGCTATATTTGATGTGCACCGCAGGATCACCTTTTGTATCCGACTCCAGTCCATTTCTCCGCAGCTACAGAAGTTATATCTCTTTATAAGCAGGGGATGGTAGATGCATTTTGTGGTGTATTGGGATGCATATTCAGTAAATGGACAGCAGAAAACAACCTGCAGGAGATTTTATCGGGCCAGGCAGAATCTTATTTCACGTCATTTATGAGCAATTCATGAAGCCGACTTATTTGATAGGTCAATCGCCAAAGCCCATATCGTGACACACAGCGGCACGCATTCCATTTTATTCAGAAGTTTTTGTTACAACGTTGAGTTAGCTAATCGTTGGCAGCGTAAAAGAGCTAATCGTTTTCCTTTTCTGTTGCTACCCATTCGTTCTTTTTTATCGAATTTTTCGTCCGTTGTATTGGCGTAGCTAAGGATTTTCTAAGGGCGTTTGTGGTGCGGCTCTCCATGGCTTTCTTTGATCAGCAAAAATGTTCCCTAAAGCCAGCCGTTCGATTGTTCACACGCGTGTTTGTTAAAGGCTTGTGCTCGTTTTTGTGTACATCTGCCCGCTAACCGGAAGTATTGACGTCAATCCGCCAATTTTTCGCCATTAGTACTAAAACGTACCCCACTAAAAAGATGACAGTTAGCTATGGTATATTGTTTACCCAATAGTAGATGCTGCCGTAGCCTGATTTTCTTTAGCCTTGAGTTTCATTCCTGTAAAATTACGACACTTGTGCTATACGGAAACCCGCTATAAAAGTTACAGCTGGTTTGTGCATCATAAAGCAGTATTTTTTAAATTTTCAGCAACCGAATGGCATCAGCGTGGAGCGCCTTCTGAGAGAGAACGACGCGTTGAGGAAGGAGCTAGCGGAAAAGGACCATATTATCAATACTCTCAGAGCTCAGATGACCCTTAACTAAACGTGAATTCAATATATCGCATTTAAAGAATGTCGATCCCGTTGTGTCCGTCTCGTTCAAACACTGCGAAGCTCTACGTAGCGAAGCAATGGCCTCGTGCTTCAGGTTCTAATTTCCATGAGGCTTTGGGAGCCGCATAAGTACAACTTAACTTCGAAGTCTTAGAAGTTCACCTGAAGTACTTAAACATTACATTAAATTCCGAAAGGCAGACATTTTTGAGGAAAGGTATAGATGATGATTCCCGAAGTCCCTTCAACATTCTCTGAGAGAATTGGACTCAAACTGATATTGGAGAGTCTGATATGGCGAAGCGCTCGGGAAGCTACCGTATTTGTATCTCTCATGATTGTTGACGCCTATACCTAACCCATCTAACCAATATCGGAATGGCAAATATTTTATGAGCGTGAATTCACCCGTCTTAAAAAGCTGAAGCATTATGCCTTGTTTAATTTAGATTTTTTTTTAAATGAACTCAGTGGGGGGAAGAGTGTACAACTGCTTGAAAGAGATGGCCATGAACGGTGATACAGGAATGTGTGACTCGCACCTGTGTATTGCTCACATGTTTTGTTTGGTGACTAATGAGCTTAAGGAGCACTTTGATGTGCTCCAAACAGTGTTTGAACCATGTTTAACCAGATGCCTCTGCGTTAGCATTCGATTGTATTGTCCCCTCAAAACAACTTTTGTTAGTATGCCAGTCAATATTTTTGTGCGTTTTCATATTTAATGGACGGGTACTATTAAGTTGTTTGGTAACAGCTGGTTTCGATGCAGTATAATCGCGCATTGTGTAAATAATTGCATATTGGTTTTCAATGAATAGTGATCCATCCGAAGTGCTCGGATTCTACGTCCCCGCAGTAATATACCATGCTATCTAGAATGGAACGCTCACCGCTCCCTTCCTCCCCCTCTTCGATGTATGACCCCATCTCTCGAGGTCTTACGAAAAACAGACCCTCCCCTTCTCCCTTTTCTTTTTTTTCCCAGAAATCAAAAACGCTGCTATGTGGTTACAAAATGCATTTCGTTAAAACTTTATGTGACAGTGACTAATAGGAATGAGTAAGAGTGGTTTGAACAAGGATAAATGGAACTGATTTCTTAGATTAAGGCTGTTCCAGGAACAACAAAAATGCAGTCAAATGGTTTTTCTAGAATGCGTTCTCTAATAACATTGATTGATCTTTCACCTTCTCGCTCTCTTCGCTACCCCCCCCCCTAAAGCAGTTCACCTTCTAAAGCGAGGAACACTTTGGGGTGGCCCTTTCATGAACTTATTTTTGCGCTCCAGTGCTCTCTTTTGAATGTTTATTTGCATTCAGCTGTACTTCGAGGGCTATTGCAAAGCAATCCCGCACCTCTCTCGAAAAGCGGGTTGTGGAAATAAGGCCTTCGGTCTGCTCATTTGAGTTAAAAGGGTGTGCTTGTGGAAATTTTGTGGCCATCCCAATATATTCGAAAAGGTAAAAAGAAGTATATAAAATTCACAGCATTTGAAACGACGTATATTCAAGAACATTAACGGACGGTGTAGTACGGTGTTAAGGAAACCTTTGTTCCTCGTTTTTGGGAAGGATTTTCTTATGCGTTCATTGTAAAGGAGGACTTCCATTGATAGGTGCGAAGTTTTTGAAGAATGTTTAATGTAATTTTCAATAAAATTTTTATGCGGTTATTTTCTTCGAATAAACTCAATAGATTTGTGAACTTTTGTTTTACATTCTAAAAAAAGAGTGCTTAAATTCGTTATATGCGAAAAACCTTCGCGTCATTTGCTATGAGAGCATATTGAGAGATTTAACTGTGACATCCGCGAACAGAACATCCCAAATAAAAATCTTTTATATTTTAAAAAATTTTCACGTTATATTAAATTTCGTTTTCGGCAAGGGCGGGAGCCTTTCTAGTTCTTTTCAACTTCTGTTATTGTTTGTTTCTGAAGTGATCAAAAGCGCAATCGCGCAATCAACTGTTTCTCAACAATTTCTCATTCTTCGTTATTCCCATATAAACTGAAACAGAATCTGTTCTTCGCAAACTTCATTCTTTAGAAAACATCATTAGGTAACGTGCGGTTTGCATCTGGCTATTAAATTGATTTCTGCAAGATTTTAGCAAAAAGTAAAAAGGACTTATCGTTGTCTCGGCGCATGCAAAAATTTCGTTTCGAGATCATTAGGCTCTTGCAAAATACTACTTCCCTGCCCGCATTAGAGCCACCATTTTTTCTGCGCCTGTTAATGTTGTTGCGATTGCATTTCAACGCAAAATCCTAAAAAAATTTTTTTTTTGGAGTGGTGCAATCTTTCTGGACGAGACCATGAATTCTGGATGCAGTTATTCTTTAGACGTATTACCGGGGAGGGCAGAAAGTTACGACCACCTGAACTGTTTGAAGTGCCGTCACCTCCCCATCCCTTAAATTACATGGTTTAAAAAAACGATAAAGTTAGAACTAAACTACAGAAAAAGTTGCATTCATACTCCCGGACGAATTCTTCTAAGGGCATCATGATCGTTGACCTAAAGATACTTCGAACTTTACTGAATTCGGAAACTGGAATCATGAATTTTCACTTCCGGCGAAAGTCAAGCACCATTTTTGCGAGAAGCATATCATTCATAACCAAGATAACTAAAGGCATCGATGAGATAGTCGAACGCATAATCACAAATCAGCACCGCGAATCATAATCAAGTAGCACGAATACAACAAATTCAAGCGTGAATTATGCAAGCGAATTTAACTAATTATTAATTGCGATGGGTTTCGTAACACGCATGCATGAGTATTAGACCACAGAATATCAGCAAATAGCACGCCTTAAAATCACAAATATATCAGCATAAAATCACATCAATACGGCATACAAGAATCGTACACAGAACTCGCAAGATCTATCAGAGAACACACGGTATTCGTTTCAGAAAGGTTGAAGCGCAATAGCAAATATTTTTCCTAATTACTGTTCTGAAACATTTCTTTGTACCTTTTCCGCGTTTATTCCTTATTCAATTCCCAACTGTTCTTCTTTAGAAAGCCAGTGCAAGAATATAAATACAGGATGACATGGGAAGAAGACATTCCCAGCGTTCGCGATTTTGCGCCCAGGACGATTGTTGCATAGCTAAACTCTAAGACAATACTAAACCATCCTTTCTATGCTTGTCAACTCTTTTTTAGTTGGTATTGCACGTTTAACGAATATTTTCCCAAATCTAAGCGGACGACAACTACTAGTCGCCAGCAGCAGCCCGTTGATGGGCAAGCGTTTCTCTTAATGGTTTCCTTTAATTGTAAGACGGAATGCCAGGAAAAAATGGAACAGCATTTTAAGAGGGCTTTGTTATTGACAAATCGACGTACCAAACATCGGCGAACGTTTTTACCCAGTAGTCATCCTCGGAGAGCTAGCATGCCCGGCACAATGGGTCCCTTACTTTTTGGAGCCGATCCGTTTTTGCGTCACGTGAGGTCTCAGTGAGATCTGTCAGTACACAAATTTGAGTAAATACGGAGTGTCCAAACATTTCGGATATGATTTTGTGTGAAGTGTAAAGTACAATTTGAAGATTATGTCAAATGGCAAAATGTCTCTCTTTTCAAACCACAAACAAAAAAAGATATTTCGCATGTGCAAGACTCATTCTTCGTATTATGGTGCTTGTCAAGCCTTCGTAGAGCATTCAAGCAGAAGCTATTTTTAGGGATCATGCTATCTGGCTACACTAAGCAAGAACTGACGACTTATAAGCGGAATGAAACAGGTTGAGCTCTTTATGTGCTTTTAGATCCCTTTATCGCACCAAATTCGGATGCAATGCTGTTATTTCCATCACTGCATTTCCTTTTTTTAGACTACCGATATGACTGCAGAGGAATACGATGTTAAAGAGAAGAACAGGGTGAGCCTATAAAACGCAGCGATCTGGAATTCATTGATGTGGATTTGTTAAGCGTATCAGCAGATTCATGCAATTTCATGTAATATTCAACTAAGTGATCTTCGGAGCTCATATTTTTTCCATAAACATTCGTCACTTTTTCGCTTCGATGCCGAACTTTTGTGCTTACCTCCTTTTATATCTTTTGCAGCCTGCTTTATCAATTTTCCCATCTGTCCTTTGATATAGAACCTAATTATGATTAGACTCTCATTCAGAGCACTGACTTCATATGCGTTAAACTTTCGATCATGCTTTGTAAAAATTCGTTCGCTTGTATTTTGTGCGCATTCGGAACTTTTTTAGGAATGTATATCTTTCTTTCAAGCACTTCGGGTCCTTTTTTAAACTCAGGTTGCATTAAATTTTGGGCATTATTTGGCTTTTGATTTTCTAACATTACTTTCATTCGTTATGAGTAGTTGTTTGGAAGTGATTAGCAGCCATCCATAGCAGTTGAATGCCTTTTTCCACTGCAGGCATTGTGACCGGTTAAAATGTAGTGATGCACGGTAGTCGAAAGCTATTTAACGATTGCTGTTACAACACACGAACGAATGCTTTTTCGATGATTTAGCGGAACTGAACACATTTGTGAAATTTTATCTGAATGAGGCCGAAATGTACTTTTTGGGGATTTCAAGAACACACTTGCCTGCACTTCGCTTAAATCACTCATTCATTCCGTTTCCATACGTCAGTCATGCACATCGATTTGTCCTTTTCGAATTTTTACCTCGCAATTCGCGGATTGCATTTAGTTAGAAGTGTGATGTGAGCGAAATTTCAGCAAGTTTAGAGAAACATGCGATTAGCCTGAAAACAGCTTCACTAGATAAATCAAAATCTTTGGCAAACGCGTGTGAAGGCCTTTTTATGTTGACAGAATTGTTGTTGTTGACAGAATTGTTGCCTTTTTATGTTGACAGAATTGCTGTTAATGCCAGCGTTTAGATTTATTTTAAGTGATCACGATATCACTAACGTTTCACTTTTGCAGGGACTGGAACGTTGCTGGGCGCTCATGAGACCACCTCACTACGAGTCTGGTAAAGAAAAAAGCGTGGACAAAATTGCATTAGTGGTCCATCAATTATCGGAGAAAGTTTCTGTCCCAATAGCTCCTTATTCACTCATGGATCTGAGCGTTGAAGTTTGAAGTTTCTAGACCATCTTTGCGAAAGTAATTCTCACAGCTTTTAAATTGTAAAGTTCATATGGTCCCTATGGAAAAAATTCCTGACAAAAGTCTTTCGCGATAAAAAAATTGCATTGTGCGAATTTCGAACGCCTTTTCTAATTTCTTGGAACCCGTCATAATGCACTTGCTTCGGGCGGAGAACACCTGATTTCATCTCTTACCCAGATTCGCCATTTTTCAGTTGGAGCGAATTTACTGATATCGATTGCCGATCATATACTCTCTTGCTAATAAAAAGCTACTTTTCTCCTCAGCAAGAATGAGTCGATCATCGCAGATGGTCTGTTTATTATGAACAGGCTGCTGGTCAAACGATGGGTCAGCAAGGTTGCATTCACAGTCACTTGTCAGCCACGATCACTGTGCTGCTGTGTAGATCTCCCAGTTCAATGACACTGTTTATATGTGTAATGTTGTGGTTTAGTGCAAATACCTCTTCCCCATTCTGACGAAACTCTCAGAACGTATGAAAATCTGAGTACATTTGGGTTTGTTATCATAGTGGTTTCTTCACCGTTGTAAAGCTACCACAAAATATAACAAATATTTTGCTCCATTTCTCGATCGGAATATACAACTTCCTCCGCAGGACTCTAGCATACATACATATACCCAGTTGCGATGCATTTAGTTGTAAGTGTGCATGCTAGGGTCCTGCGTGGAAAACAATTCGCGGATTCAGCTAGTTTTAGTCATTAGCTAACAACCTTGTGGTATGGAAGCGTGGCATGCACTGTACGTGCTGACTTTTCAATACATGCAAAACTTTAAAAAATCCACAGCTGAGTCGATCTATGCTGATCTTTTCAGTCCTGTATGCAGGCTTAGACGCCTTTCTTAATTTTCTAACAGCTACACGAACAAGGGTAATGATAGAACGATGCAGCGTTTTTAAATTCACTTCCGCATAAATCATAAGCCAATTTGTTCAGAACTTAAATATATTTCATTTCTTCGATAATAATACACAGTTGTCATCATAACTACGGCGTCGATTTAGAACAACTGAAAGAAATTTTTAAAGCTAGGCGTTGTGTTAAGTCTGCAAATGCCTAAACTGGAACTAAAAAATTCTTTTGTTCCGGTCGCTGCGCGCGTACGAGATGAAGGAGATGGACATTAGTTAGCATCGAACAGGTAAAAAATGCCAAACGGACGCTGAATGGATCAGCATAGAACAACTTTGCTATCGTTTTGCAAGCTTCTTTGTTTGATTCTATACTGCTATTTATAATGTTTTTGTTGGCACAGTTCCTGTCGTGTGTAATACTACACTTTGCTTAGTTACCCATCCTCAATAATAAGGTATCTATCTATCAATAAGCTTTCTGTATTTGTCGGCTCAAGAAAAGAAAGTTTAAAATGAAGCTGGGTGGGACTAAGATTTGTCGTGGCTGCTTCTTGTGTTCAACGAGTGTAATGTTTATGTTTCGGCTTTATTCTGAATCTTAATAAAGCTTAATTGTTTTGTGGATAATTTAATTGCTTCTCATTTTTCGTATAATAAAAAATCGCCACGGCTACGTTATAAAGGAACTGCATCACAGTTTGAAATTTTTTTCAGTAGTCGCCTCCATACCCGCCATAGAGGGGTCAATAAGGTCCTCTTTGAAGAGGAAATGACTACGGAAAGAACAGATTCTACGCAAAGGCAGAAGGAAACAAAATATACAAAATCTTTTTACCTGAACGAGATTCGAAACCAAATTTCAAAATTACAAAGTTATTTAAGATTACGTTGGTCGTAGAAAGCCAAACTAAAAAAGTTTTTTTCGCATTATTTTAAAAGGCAGAAGGAAACAAAATATACAAAATCTTTTTACCTGAACGAGATTCGAAACCAAATTTCAAAATTACAAAGTTATTTAAGATTACGTTGGTCGTAGAAAGCCAAACTAAAAAAGTTTTTTCGCATTATTTTAAAAACTGCGAAGAGGTATGGCTTTACGGCCAGAAGTGAGCGCAAGTAGAGACGACGCAAGTTCATAGGATAATCAAGGACTTCGATAGGTGTAGTCAAGATATACTAAAGTTTGTGACCAAGCAATAGCTAGGGATCTTTAAATGCTTCGATATTCAGTCAAATGTTACAAAAATGCAAAAACGCAAAATAGGTCACATTAAACTTTTTCTGTTTAAATGTTTTCTTTTTAATGCTTGCACATTCTTTTTCATTTTTTCTTATAAAATGGCAGTAGCTCAGTGGTAGAGCCTCCGCTTCGCATGCGGGGAGACCTGGGTTCGATTCCCGGCTGCTTCCAACCATACCACTGACAGCCCAGATAGCGGGTGGTATTAACAACTATCTACAACAGCAAGACGGATGGATTTGCTCGGCGTGCGATTGCCTCAGTAACATCGGAACATCGCACTGAAGGCTCGAGCTAAGAATAAGAATAAGAATAATATAAAATACGTGCGAATAGAGAAAACTTTTGGTATCACTATATCTTTCATACGCGAGCATCTTTTGCCGCCAATTTGAGAACGTTGCATCATTAAAGAGTCCTTAATTCCAGGTTTTTATTGATCGTTCGATGGAACGGCTTATTTTCTCGTCGAGAATTTTTGGCGCTGATTAGTTTTTGAAAATTTACAAGTAGAAGTTATAATTCGAAATTACAGTTCGGTCTCCCGAAATATCGGATTCTAAAAGGTCTTTTAGAAACACCTTTCCCAGTATGGAAGTTGGAGATTTGAAGGATGTTTGAACGAGAAACCCAAACAAATCATTATTTGATTACCATCGGACAGCTATATGTAGTGCCCTTCATCGACCGTTGCCAAGGTTCTTGATGGTTGCGCATGCACTGGAGTGCCTTTTCTTGGATTTAGGGATTTTCTTGCTTCAACAATATTTAGCTTTCCGATCGAACCAAATCGATCTGCTCAAGTATCTAAAAATTTGAGCAAGCATTAAGTGCTCGACATTAATCAAGTTGATGATTAAGCAAAGAGAAATCTTATTGCAAAGCAAACATCAACGTCGAGCTTTACCATGCAAATACTAGCTGAATCTGAATTTTTATTTGTTTTATTTCCCGACAAACGCAACGGCGAATTTGCGTTTCCAAAGCGCATTATGTTGCAGTATGCATGCATATATCTGTGTGTACGTCAGCGCATATCTGTTTGGCTTCTGGATTGTTTTAGCTAAGGAATCGCTGAAGTTAAAGCCAAATAAATTAATAGGTTTAAGCTGCAGTCACCATTGATTCCGATGGTCCATTTCAAATCGATCTCTCTGACTCTTGGCGGATTTGCGTACATTTGAGTTTGCAAAAAAACTTGCATGTATTTTCAGTAATCGAGTAGCAGAAAAAGAAATCTTTTTAGCAGTTTTGTAGAACCGGTTATATCATTTGAAAAAAGTCTTAACAAATTGAGTGCATCGTTCACAAATTGTTAATAGTGCGGGAATGCATGTTAAATTGGTTTCATTATTTGCGAGTAGTAAACGGTTTTTAACCGGTCGGTTTGATGGATAGAACGTCTAAGGCACCTGCATTTATCGCAGTAGGCATGTCAGCATTTTTAACGAACATTAGCGAAGCATTACAAACTTAGCTAGTAATGCGAACTAAACGATCGTCTGGCCTCGATTTGGCGAAAACTATTCATACTAAAAAAGGCAGGAAAGCTTTAGTTTAAAGCAAACAGTTACAACTACTTTGCCCGTTAATCAATAATATGCGACCATGAAAAACTCTTTTGTTGTAATAAAACTGGCTCTAAATGTGGATGTATAACATATTAGTGCTGACAATCGAGCCGGGTGACTACAAAACTGGTCGGCATCAGGTACTTAATTACACTATATACGCCAACAGTGTTGTGAGCAATAGGCGAAATACTCGATTATGCGATGGCTGGCTACCGAACAGTAAAACCGAGCATAGGAAGTTGCACTATGTTCAAGATAAATATGATCTTGGGCGGTGATAAGTACAGCGGCCACGGCCACATCGCTGGTGGCTCATGCACTATCGTCGCACAATAAGATCCTCCGCGGACGGTGATGTTCAGCGGCCGTGTAGCGCGCATTCGCGTGGTCATACAGCGACGTCCCCTTCATTCGGTCGCTCCATCGACAGAAACTCGCAAATTTTGTCAACAGCCGCGAAAGACAAAAGGCATAGTGTTCGATAGGGCAGGCAGCAAACGACGCAACGACTGGCGCTGAAGGGAGCGAAACGAAGAGTCGCCATTCTCCGCGTTACGCTGCACGACAGCCCCAGTCCCCCCATCCCCCTCCCCTCAACGTCATCGGGAACGGTCAGGTCCTACCAAGTGTGGATAGCGAAAGGAACAACGAACGGGTTTATTGGTTGATGGTAAGAGCGACGAAAGCGCGACTCCGGTCCCGTGTGGTGGTCGCCGATGCTCGTACCCGTCATCTGCAAACTGCTCACGTTACTGCTTTTTCTGCTACGTGCTCGCCCCGGGGTTGCGCATCCGCTGCTTCTCAGTGAAAACCAATGGAGCAGTGTGCATCGCAGTCTGTTTACCGCCGATACCGTATATTTAGCGAGCTGTCCTCAGTCTTGTTCATCCCTTACCAGCTCATCTCGGGCCACGCATTCCACCCATGCTGACTGCTTCTGTCAATGTGCTGAAGCTACTCCTGTGTTTATGCCCTCTGTGAGAAGCTGTGTTTCGAAACTCGGTATGCATTTTGAACCTTACGCTGTCCAAGAGAGCTTTTTTTTTCATAATGATCTGGCTTATTTGGTGGTGTACAGTACCGCACAGGTTGTAAGCATCCAATCAAGTCGCATTATCAGTCCTGAATATAACCAACTATAGCATTGCACGAGCCTTCCTATCCAGTCCACAAAACACTAAGCGCAGAAATTTTAAGGTAAACGTGTGTGATATTGCTTGGGGCGTTTAGGCAAACACAGATTGCACAAACGGGGTAAATAGAGTACTACAACTTCCATGCAGTTCACCATTGTGTAAAATTTTGTTAATGCAGCTGCACCGAACTTTTCTGCTATGTCACATAAAAGTACCATCGTATGCCGTCACTGTTTCACTAAGTATAATCCTAACCTCCGTTCCAACAGAGATGTGGTGTGGTGCCCAATTCACGTATGCGAACATTTCCAAATAATTTTTAACGTCATATGAACCGTTAGTTTGCACATAAATAACCGTTGAGCTCGTCAACTCTCAGATAGTCAAATTCTGAAGTCTTTAACCAAAATTGCTAGTGAAATGAAGTTACCAGGCATCGTATGGCGGCGTGATAGGTCCACACCTCCTCCACACCTCCTTCAAACTATCGTTTCACTGTTATGGACTACCGGTTTTTGAGGACTAGAAAGGACTGGTTTTATATATACATATATATATATATATATATATATATATCGAATGCCTCTTTTGATCTAGTCGTTTTAATCTGTCATTCTTAAGAAATAACGCATTGAATTTGGTTAATTATCGATTCTTCGCTCGAAATGCCGCTGAACTTCAGATTTTCAGTTGTAATGCTGTTTTTGCCGTGCCTGACGAGCTAAAGTCATAAAAAACGCAAGTGCCATCTTCTGCAAATCTGATGCGCGTTTCCAGATTTTGTCGCTTCGAAGTATAGATGATTTCTGTCACCTCCTTTTTTCATCATTTGCCAATTTTCTGTACGTTGCAACTTGTAGGCTGATCGTGTTCCACGTTCGCATTCTTGTTTACCTTCTCTCTCACTGCCCAATAATTCGCCGATGTCGTTAGATAGCCATTAAATGAACCGCAAGTGTCGAATCTATAAACGAGAAGTAGATTTCTGCTTGTTTATGCGCAAGCTATCTCAAATGTTGTTTTTTGCTGAAGCTGCTCGTTTATTTTCTACAGGTGTCCTTGCTTTAGTTCCTGCTCGATATTTTATCACATACACATTTCGTTAGTAACCTTTGACGTTTGTGGTTTCGGAAGACTGAGGAAAAGCGCAGGTTCCATGAGGAGTATGGTAATTTCACGGTTCTACGGTGTTTGCAAACTGCAGAAACGGTAGTGAAACCCTGAAGTCTCATAAGGCCCGTTCTGCGTTGAAAAATTGCAAATGAAGCGAAATGTTGAGTATCAAAATTTGCAAATGCTACTCGCCTATCGTGAGTTGATCAGAAGGTGCGCATAGTTCATTATAACTGACTTGAATTACTTTCCCTCACCAGAAGTGCAATACGCGTTGAACGCGTTTGAAACAATTCATCGGCAAGAACTATGACCATGCGTACCCGAAGCTGTTCCTGAACGTGTCTGTCTATATTTTTATCTGTACATGCTTAATGAAGCGATCGACAAACAAACAACCCTACTTAACAACGCTCGCCGAACGATGATCTCTTTTCATATGATAAAATCATATGGAGTGGCACATTGTGTCGGATTTTTCTGTAAAATTTCTAAACTATCTTACTTTCAACTGAAAAGCTTTATCGGGAAAATATGTGTAGAAGAGCTGCTTGATTGCTTCTCCTCAAAAATAATAAGCTTTACAATTCTGTTTTATTAATTCACCAACCGTATAATCTCCAATAGAAGCCACTCTTCCATAGAACATACCTCCAGTAACGGCTGCTTCTTTTCAGTGTCTCATTTCCAATATTTCTTAGAGCCTGATTTTTTGAAAATTTCTGAAAATTTCTATTGTTTTGCGCTCAAAACAGGTTAGAAAGGCATTTTATAAACGTGAATATGCTCCCGTGGTAGAGGAGCATTATAATTCGCCTGATTTCTCTCGCGGCTTACATGATAGAGATTATGGAACATCCACGTAATATGTTACTCTTAGAGAGTGTTGGCCATAGAAAAAGTAGTTCGGTTGTTCCAGGCTGGTAATCCACCGATTAGCACAAAAAAAGATAGGCTTTTTAAAAATATATCATGCTTTACGACTTGCAAACCTTCTACTACTATTATGCTTGATGTGCTCAATAAAGCCGTAAGAAAGCGCTTAATTGATGGAACTTCTAAACGAGAACTGTAAAAATTTTGGTTGTTAAGCAGCCGTAAATTGTATTTTATAACAAAACGTGATGAAATCACTGATCTTGTCCAACTGCGTTCACGCGCCATTCATTACAGCGAGCGTCTAACCTTCACCTTCCTGTCACCTATTTTTCTGTGTGCAACGTAATAGAAAATAGTGGAATGCGAAAAGTATATTAGAGAATCGATGATTCGTTTTTTTTTCCGACCAATCACGGGAAGCTAGAAAACTTTCAATTAAAATAATCGCTTTAAAAATTTCCTGTCAAACAACAGCTGCAAAATCGAGGATTTTCTAATTTTGTGATATTTTACCGGTGCCCTATAGCTTAGGACTGGACGATAGAGAGTGCACAAATTAACTGCCATTATATCGCGCTTTTCGAAACCGTTTTTTTGCTTCCAACGGACCATCCACGAGTGTGCATTTTCAGGTGGGAAGAGAATTTTAAAGTCAACAGGCTCAAGCAACCACTCGTTGAGCTTTTGCATGCTTTCAAGTTCTTCTAATCGATCAAACCGGATGGAACTGAAAGGGGCGAAAAAACTCTTTGATCGGCGAAAAAAAAAAAGAGACAGCCAAGCGATGCGATGTGCTTATGTAAAATGTGATAGATGGGGCATTATGATCTATGCGATATGAACTTCTTTTTACCATTTTCTCTGCAGGCCAAATCTTTTGCTCAAGGAAAGCTTCAATTTGAAACCTGGATGGTCGGAGCTCGCTGAAAATCGTTTTCCTGAATATCTAATTCCGAGAGAACTGCATTATTCCGTAATATTGTATTATGCTGCAAAAATAGTATTCTCCTTAAAACGTTAAAGGAAAAAAATTATCCCTAAATTTATATGAAAATTCCTTAAAACGAAAAAATTTATTATTTGATCTTAAAAAAATTATTTAGAGAAATTCAAAGGGCATTTTACCGTCGTAAAATCGTAACAAAGCGACCGCATTTCACGCCTACGGGCGCATGTTTCTCTCTGCCTTGTAAATTTTACTTCAGAATGATTAGCTAACATGATAAAACTTGGTAGACTTAATGTATAGCCTTGCGCCGCCCCCAAACAAAACTGGCGCTCTTCATAGTGGTTTGCACGATTTATGGTACCCGAAAATAAGTTAACGGGGAGGTAGGTCAAAGGAACAGTTGCTATTGGGTTCCGTCCAGGAAATCGTTGTTTTGATTTTACTATATGAACGTTTTACCTTACAGCGTGCGTTAATCACAGCTTGATATGCACATATAAAACGAGCATTGCATTTAGCGACGCTAGCAATTTAGAGTTTCAACTTGTCATATTTTGCGAATGCTCGATCACGCCATAGAAATAGAACGAAGAAATTTGAATGTTTATTTAACGAAAAAAATTGCATAAAATTTTGAATATCATTTGGAAAACACGAATGGTCCATTGAATTTCTCTTCGTGAACTTTTTAGCGCATATTTAAAATCCGCAAAACTGTTGCTTTTTTTTGCGAATGCAATTTTCTCATAATGCTGATAAATCAAAGTTAAAAAAATATATGCAGTAAACTGTGGAGCAATTTTTCTCAAAAATCTTTTCGCCATACATACGAATTTGAATTACTTTGATACTCTAGAGAATGTGGTGTCGTGCAATGCGAAAATCTTTCTCAATTCTTAGAAAATTGTTTCGCGGATGAACGATAATTTAGATTTTTTCATTCCTCTATTCCACTTAGCTCCAACCAGTAAAGCGATTGTCAACAACGACACCCTTCTTTCTTATCGTTCATTTCATTTGCTCGAACGATCACATTGTAGAGGCGATGAACCGATTAGAATGAGTATGTGGAGAAATACCCAGAAAACAAAATTTTCCAGAAGTGAAGTAATATGTGAGAGTATTGCTGCTGCAAATAAATTTCACCCTGCAAGCCGCACTCAAATAGATCTGCTCGCAGTGTGCAACTGAACGAATAAAATTTTTATGCCACGATAAAGCTTTGACTTCTTATGTACTTAACGCACTGAAGAATTTTTTTGAGGCGAAGTCTTAAGAGAAAGAGAGATGAAGTGTAGTTGTTCTGAAATGTTTCAGCTGACCGCTCTTTCAATATTTCGAACTGAAGGCGACCCACATGGTTATCCAAAGCACAAAATGAGTCGAACTTCACTTGAGGCAATTCAGTTACGTTTGTAAATGCTCGACTACCATTTCTTGAGCATTTGCTTCGAGTGATTCCACTTTTGCTGCCCTGGCAGAACATCAATCCAGCGCTCTTCCCTCGCTAACTATAAGTGAATGCGCGAACTTCCCAGTCAGAAACCGGAAATTTATGAAAAAGGGTGAATGCGTTGGGGATTTAGCGGCCAGGTCGACAATAAATCTGGTCTTTAAAATCCTCTGACCATTTCGCAATGTGCATCAACATATTTGTTTGATCCCATCTGAGGCAAATTCCCAACTCGCTAAATCGAGGAGAAAGAAAAGATTTCAAGCCCAAAATGGCTTCTAAAGCTACTGTTTGAAATATTCGTGGGAACGCGAATTTGGTTTTAGAAAAGCCAATGTTGGGTGGAACGGTATGCTGTTGTAGCAAAATGTATGCAGAATGCGTGTTCACCAAAGAAAAAAGTTTTCACATTGTTGCCTCTTGTCTCTTAGACTTTTTTAAAGAAGGGCAAAAAAAGTCTAAGAAACGAGAGAACATCCGTTGATCCACGATTTTTAATTCTTCACACTCTAACCTTGAACTTTGTTGCTCATCAATTCGATGGATAATTTTAGTACCATACACCGAGATCCCTCAAGACATCAAGAATAGAGGCGGCGAGGAAGAGTAGAGTATCGTCACCTCACTTGTTTTAGAGTTATAAATAGAAGGGCAAAGGAAAAGGTAGAAGACAGAGCGGGCAAGCACTAATCTAATCCCTTCATGTGCTCGTTGATTTCGCTAACGCCTTTGCATATACCTGCAAACATATGTGTGCGATGCAAGGTGGCGCTTTTGCACTTTTTACGATTTGCCGTTCTTTGCTGACTTGTTGGAACTACTGAATGAGATATCAATTACAAGTTTGCAGTATTTTTTTTTAAAGAAGAGTTCAAAAAGACTCGTCCTTTACCAGCTTCACGCTAGAAGCGTCAAATATGTCCACCATTACGAGGTTACGGTTGTAACGAAATTCGTCGCCATTTTAATGAGTGCGAAATAAATTGGGACATCCATTGGACGTAAATCTTGTCGCATAACTGGCATGCCATCGAACGTGCAATTTTTGTTCACAGCTACGTTTTTAAATATGTCGCGAAGATGTTTCGCAGTGGATTTAACCGTATCGCTTCCTCGTCTACGAAAACGCATGAACATCGGTGATCATATCGAGAGATTTTTCCACATTTTATCGCGGATACATTCGAACACATACATTTTCATCGATTCAAGCACTTCAGAGATCGCGATGAGTTCAAAAATTGTGAACAATGAGCAAATGTATTTCAAACCGAAATTTCTACGGCACTTTTTCACCAAAATTTTCTACCCTCAATGTTTTGGACAAATGCCTAAAACTTGATATTGGAGTGATTGCATGAGAAGTAATTCCGTCACTCATTCATTTTCAGCTTTGCACCTTAAATTATTGCCTATGCAATTCGCAACAATTCATCTATTCCATGATGCACATTTACTTCGTACAAGAGTGTCGGCAAGATTCCACCACATTTACTTTGCCAATTTTACCATCAAACAGAGTTATTTTATCTACTGCTAACAACTAGTGAATCGGCTAAGTGGTGCATTAACATTTTAGCTAATGTGATTGCTTTCATTATACGTCTGAAAATGGCCATCAAATCACTTTCCAGCCACCTAATCAGTGTTGCCTGCAACCCAGCGCCGTTTGTAATCGGTCACTTTCACAGTTTTTGACCGTTCATATAGATGATGAAACGCTGTACGTTGTACTTAATAAATTTCGCACCCGTAGCTGAGGCGCTTATCAACTATTGGAGATATAGGCTTATTGCACGACTGACGCAATAATTCGAAAACAAACAACCTCCGCGCAGAGGAGACATCGGTGTAATGCATCTTGATGGCACAACTTTTTCCGAGCTCAAACAAAACAAGATTACTCAATTTGAAGGCAGTAAGGCACACACTTTTAAACTTGCGTCTATGAAGGCGAAACAGTCTCATGGTTTGTCCAAAGCCAAAAGAAGAACGCTTATAACGTTCACATTTTTAAGCGGTCTCAAACTCTTCACTGGTTTGCGCAGCGAATATGCAGACAAATGCTGCTTTCAGGAGATCCCAGTTTTCTTCACTCTTAACATACGTTTTTCCTCAATTAGCTGCTCTCTTCCATAAATCACCTTATCAGGAGATCCATAGGTCGCTCCTTCGAGAAATTGAAAGGATACTTCTTAGAACGGGGCAAGTCTGATTCCCCTAAACGCGTCTAAGAGCTTTTTTATCGTCTTTTATATTACAGGGCATTCACCCACTATCAGCTTCGAATGTTTATGCCAAAATCATGTGACCACAAGTCACTAGATCGTGATCACGATACTATAGAAAGCTCAGTATAATTCGATCTGCAACAATGGATTTTATCATGGAATTCTTTAGCCTACCTTTTAAATTTTTTTCTTTTCTGTGTTGAATTTCACATGGTTCCTGCTTTTTGGCGTTTTTTGTCATGATCAAAGCGTGTTGTGCGATCGCCATATTTAGGTATTTGCGCGTATGTAGATCTTGCTATCTGGTAACTTCAACTTATGAATCGAGAAGGTTTTCTCGCTGAAATATGACAGCCACGGTTTATCCCATTGCCAAAGGTTCCGAAAAAAAAACTTGGGTACGATTCTCAGATGTTTGTATGACGCATGAAAATACTTTGGCGGGAAGCACAAGTCAGGGAACTACTTGACCCGAAATGCATGAGCTGGTATTAGAAGTTAGCTGTCTATGAAAGGAGCGCAGAAAGCCAGGTGAAATGGGCGCTAACTGCAACAGCAGCTCTGGTCTCGTGAACAAATCACTTGATGACAGCGAGTTGGCAGTCTGCATTAAGGCCAATGCTTTCCTCTTCGAGCAGAAACGTTTACCCTTAGCAAGGTATTCTTCTGTGGGTTAACAGATATTCTTAGAAAGACTTTATCTATTTTAAGAGGTTTTCGAAAAATGAATATCCTGCAAGTCCCTTGATTTGCCTTCCAGTTCATTTTCTTCAGTGCTTGCGTTGCCTGCTGTGTGTCATTTTGCCGAGTAAAACGTCTTGGTAATTAAATGATGGAAGTGGATAATAGAATGTGAAAGGAATAAAATTCGTCATGTTCATGTGTAACATTTTTCAGAGCGGGACTACTTGCAGTGTCTTCGTTTCACACAAATTCGCACATTTCTAACACTACATTATGGCTCTTTTCGGAAGTTCCCTGAATAATCTTAGCTTTAAAGCCGTAAGTGAAGTTGTAATATTTTCGAGAGAAGCTACAAAAATAGTGCCATTCTGAAGGAAATATAATCTCTGAGCCGCTGATCCCTAAAACAAACTGTTGACTGATAGCAGATTAGATGTTGAAAAAACAAGAGATTTTGAAGCGTTCAGCTCTTACCAGCAACGTTTAGTCGAAAAGTGATTCGGAAATATGTAGTAACAAAGCGAAATCGTATTCTTTGCGCAGCTTTTATCCATTAAATAAGGGAACGCTAATTTTGAATAGTTGTCATTGTGCCGCGACCGTTTTGTTTCAACGTAGATATTTTAAAGCAGCATGAAGAAATTTAGTTCCAGTAACATTTCTCATGCGCAAAACGGTGAAGCAACCAGCATCTCCTCACCGGGCGCATTATAGTTGCCGCGACCGTTTTGTTTCAACGTAGATATTTTAAAGCAGCATGAAGAAATTTAAATTACTGTTTGCGCCAAGCGTCTCATTTAAGCCTGATCATGCTCCACATTGCCGAATCGTTCATTTGTTCCAGTAACATTTCTCATGCGCAAAACGGTGAAGCAACCATATTTTCCTATAATTAGTAGTTACGGTGTTTTCCTGTGTTCACTTGCATCTCCTCACCGGGCGCATTATAGTTGAACCGTAATTAATTTATTGCTAATTATAAGCATTAGTGAATAACTGCGGTGTTTGTCACAGTCATTTTCACTGTTCTTCGAAAGTCGTTGCCTATCGCTTAGTGTTCGCCCGAATTTCAGTGCTTGTTGCTTCTCCTTTAATTTCTCTCCCCACTCCCTCTCAAATGTCTTCGTGCTATCAATTTGATGCGTTTTGAATCCCCAACATTCACTGTTGCAATTCGGTGGGAGGCCCCTGAGAGGAACTTTCATTTCCAGTTTTATTAGTGGGTAGCTATTGTCTCGGTAGTGCGGTGCGGAAATGAACGATGTCGCTCTCAAGTTAAACTTGCTTTTTGTTAAGCGCAGAGCAACATCAAGACCATGCATCATCACCGCTCGCTCCTTATAAATGGCCACTCTTGAAGTGAATGATAATATCTCTGGAATTTCCAAGCGTCAATGAAAGGCGCGGACATGTCAAGCACTTGATTGTTCGAGGAAGTCGTTAAGATTAATTGCACTATTTCGAATCAAACAGTTGCTGATATCCGATCAGTTATCATCTAGAAAAGCGGCCTGAAGATGTTCCCGCAAAGAAACCCTGTGTGAGATAAGATTCTTCTACTTATTTTTAAGCTGGTCGCAAACGCTAAATACCTCTTTCAGAAGAATGTAAGAAGCCAATTCCATTTCGAGTGGACGATCGAAATTCACAGTGGATTCCAACATTGTCATTACCGTCAACGAACAACATCATTGCACCATCAAATGCCGTTCTCTGGAAAGGTTTCTTTAACACTTCCATGCAAATACATTAGCTAAGCTTTTTGAAGGGACAAGCATATGTACAAGTGTAATGAAGCATACGAAATGTATATTTAGAGTTCTGCTACCGAATGATAATTGATAAATGGTCCTAGAGGGCTTCCAGGTGCAAAGAAGTGAAATCGTAATAACCTGCAAAAGATTATACTAGACAGAGCAGTGATTTCCAAACTTTTAATTAAATACAACACGTTAGCGAAATTGGCATCTCGCGAGAATAACTGACATGACATGAAAACACAATTCATTCCCACTTTCTACTACTTTCCGTCGAGATGATAGGCTAACATTCAAATATTTTGTTTGTTCCCTTATTAACGATAGTAGCATCTACTGTTTCCAGTGAATTTCATGTGTTCGTTCTAAAAAAAAATTATAGCTCTAATTCAAAGGATAGTCACATTTGAGCGCAGAACATAGTTCTACATTAAGCAGAAATCCATGTACAAAACTCCTCACCTTCTTCCGCCATGACCAGCTTAATCATTCGAAAGAAATTTTCAATTGTAGTATATTGCTTCCAGGTCGACCTACACACAAACGTTTCACGTGGCGAATATTTGTTCCACAATATTGTGTCGAACTGTTCTCTCTGTTGGCTTTCCGTTTGTAGAGCATCCTATTTAGAGAGTTCGATCGAAGTAGGCGAAGTGGGTGATGTGAATTGCTCACTTGGAGAAGCACTTGTGCAGTCAGATGATCTCTGGTTACGAAAAGATCATTCTAAGCTTTTCGCCCTGAAAGTGTACGCCAACTCTACATATATCATGGTAAATGCTACTCTTTTTGAGCGCTTATGAACAAGTTTTTCGGAATCTTGCCCTGTTTAGACTGCTGCAGTCATCTGCATGAAAAGAACGATCTAGAATCTTGAAATCTGGAAGAAAGGCTTCTAAAAATAGAGTCACTTTTAAACGGTACGCCACGAATAATAAATACTTCCTGGATTCTACTACTTTTTTCCCTAATGACTAAATATATGGCTAAATTTTGGCTCTTCATCTTTATGGTTAATTTCTGCTCCAGTGTTGTAGTAGGCATAGAATTTTATTTGCTGGCAAATTTATTTTGCTGAATGTATCCATATAAAATATGAAATACCAATAAGGGAGTAATTTTCTTGTGCTATAAGATTTTGAATCTTAAAAAACCAATAAGGATATTTTTTGCAAATGGAGACTTTTATTGGTAGAGATAAAAGTGATTTAATCTAACAATCATGGGTGCATTCCATGAAAATGGCTGTTCAATCGATTCTGAAAACCGCAAGTTTGCCGGTGTACGAGCCGGTACGGGCAATGAGCGTTTAAGAATACCTGTGGTAATTTTGGTATTCTTGTGCTGAAACAGTGCTGAGAAAATGTGTTGAATTTGCGCTGGGAATTGTATTTTATACCAGATGCAAGCGCATATTTTAATCATCTGCCTTTCCACTTAGAGTGTTACTCTAAGGATGAGCTACCAAAATTTTAATAGTCGTGAAGATGGACTCTCTAGAATGACTGGTAAATGTGAAATAGCCGTTCTATGCCATTATCGGCCTCACTGCAACAGAGAACGAGGTAGACGACTGAGCTGAACGAGACAAGATAGAGAGAAGGAGACCAGCGCAGAAGAAAAAGCGATCTCTTTTTTTTTTGCGGGGGGGAGGGGGGATGTATGAAATAGATAGAGGAAAACGAGATTTGGATTGAGGACCTAAACGCTTGCAGCAGAAGTATGCATTCAAAAAATTTTCCGTAGCTGATCTTTCTCATGAGTATCCCTACATTTCTCCAATACGTTGCGAAAGCTAGTTTTTAAATACTGTATTGCCGCGAGCGCAGTTACAAGTTTTTATTAATAGCTGGTTTGCATAAGGCGTTGCTTGACTGGTAAGACGTGAATTTTAACCATAGGTGGGTGCATTTAAAACAGCATAAGAAAAATGATGGTGATTTTATTTATCACGTGCTTAACGATTGTAATAAGAGATTGACCTGAATGCCCTACATATTTTCTACCTACATGGAAGGAAGCATCCCAGTTCGATTCCCTCCTTCTCTCGCAATATGGATGCGCCGTTGTATTTTCTCTACCTGTCCGTCTGGTAGTGTAAACCGATGAACCAGTTTGGACACTATCCATCAATTTGCCGATGAGATATGGTGAAGGGGAAAATATAACGACAGGAACGGTAAAGCTAGAGAAATGGTTAGACTCCATTTCATTTCGACACATTACATTTAGGACTGCTTCACTATGCAGAGATGGTAACTATAGTTCCCAGCAGAAACAGTAAGAAATGTTAGTAATGTTAACTTTCAGATTTAAAAAAAAAAAGAGAAAACTTTCATGAAAGTGTCACAAAAACCTCATTAAAAAGGCCATCAAAAGCGACAGTAGTCCTCGTCATTTAAGCAATCACTCGACCAACCGCCAAAGCTAATTAATTGCCTGGTTCTGCATTATTTTATGCGTCGATCAGCATTCCTCATTTCGTCTTAGGATATTTATGAGACGGTTTCAACCAGGATGCAGAAAGCGCCTATCGTGCTCACATCCAGACGCTCTTTCTAGGCTGTTAAAGTTGCAATTAATGTTGATCGAGACCTTCAAACTGCGTTATTCAATGTGTGCAGTGATTGGCATCGCTAGGTCCAAAATTTTAGAAGCAGAAAGGAAGAAGGGTGGGTTACCGGTTCCTCGCGTTCACGAAGAACTTAAGGGGGACCGTGCAGAAATGAAAACTCTCGAAACTATGAGGCACAAATTTCATGAAGGGCAACATCATTAGAGCTGCAGTGAGAATTTGCGATCGCCGCCGGCGTTTTCAACCACGCCTATAGCCATAACAACAGCACCATCGAGCGGGAATGCCATGTTAGACATGATAGCTGCGAGCAGTTCCATCTGCGACATGAGCGCAGTAACCTCACGAGCAAGCTGGCTATTTCTGGATGGCCTTGAGTAGGATATATTTCAGTGGAAAGGTAATGAAGTGGATGCTCGAATCCTGGAGGGGACACTCGTTCATCTGAAACTAACATGTGCTGAAGACGCCAAGACCACGTTCTGCTTGGTGTTTCGAATCGCCGGCATTCACGGTAAGAAATTTTGCACACGTTTTTAGACGTTTTACCAGGTGATGGCGTTTGCGAAATCCTGAAACATCAGTTCTTCAGTGTGATGCAGGAGACGATTTCGAAGTTTCTCGAAACAAGAGTTCTTTCTATTCTATGGATACTTGAAAGTTATCGGTGAAGGTGGCTAAGCTATGACTTGAACTCCATTTTTTGTTGTGAGTAAATGAGACATGCAAAAAACCATTACTACATTTGCTCGAGCAAAATATTGGGGATGAGTGTCGTTTGTTCCCTAAATTGTTCGGTTTCTGTTCCAGATGGTCGACCAAATAAACAGAAATATAACAAAATATAGAGTAAAATATTTGCAATAGGATAGTTCTCGTGACTTTTGAAGAGCACTTCAAGGAGGAGTTTAAGACAGAGATACATTATTGGTGAGAACCGGTGATCAATGGATTCATTCATCGTTGAGCGTACATTTTAGGTAATTTCCATTCAGTTAATAAATACTAAATAAGACGATGAACTAAAATTTCTTTCTGTTCGATTTTTTTGCAGCAAATATTCAGCACAATAATCGTCACCAATTTACAAACATTATGAGATTTCCAGTACGCGATATGATGAATGATTTTTTGTTTTGCAGTGAACTCGAAATGGACATCAGGAAGTGGTGAAGAGCTTCAATGGCGACATGTGGAGCTGATTGCATGCATACTGCTCGCAATATTGCTTGCAATCACCGTGTTCGCTAGTATCAGTTTGTGGGCTGTTTGTTGGCCGATCAAAAAGGGCAAACTGATATCAAGAATGCAACTGCACTTTTTATATCACATCAAACAGCAACAAGTTGGTGCCTTCGTTTTATTTACACTCATTTAGAATACAAAACGCCTTTGTCAGCTTAATGCGGACGTTAGCATAAATTGCCGGACGAATTCGGTGAATATACGAAAGAGCTTCACACTTACCCCTCATGGCTAGCAATGCACACAAATATGCACTACTGCTTTAATTGGTAGTCTCGAATCCTAATCGATCGGCGCTCACCGGAGGAAATTTGGAACACGAACAGGCAAAAGAACACATGTTAAGAAACACACTAGGGATGTGCCAATCTTCGTTTAAAGCACTTATAACAGTCGCTGTTGAGTCTTCTGAAGCACTTTATGACAAATAACAAGTGCTTCGCCGGGATTTAGACAAGTTCCGTTCAGCTGCCTTCCACACGTTGCGAGTCAGCTCTTCGCGCTTTTCTGATGCTGCTAAAATGTGCAGTGCGTACACGTTAGAGCACTTTGAATTTTAGCTGCAGTGAACAGTTCTGAACCACAGTGTTCTGTGTTTGCAAGCTGCAAAATTGATGGCACCATAGGCGAACAGAAACATCATCTGGGACAAATTTTTTTTGTTTTGAACCGTTTCTTATGCATCGTTCTTCATCTACATGCGTTAAGAGAAGCGACAGATAAACTTCGTAATAGAAGCATCCACCCTCAAAGTCAACTGAGGTGTCAAATCATACAGGAGCGCTGGAGTTCAGGTGAATCGTAATGGGCCGATTTCAAGTTAGAGAAGTTTTGGATTTTCAAACACTTTGAATTCGGTTTTTGTTCGTTTGGGATGGGCGCGCATCGCACCATATGTCAGTGATATGAGAAGTCTTTAAAAGTAACCTTGCGTCTTTAGAGAATATTGACGTTTAGCTATTCAAATTTCAGTAGTTTCGTTCAACTTGCTTATAAAAATCTCCGTAAAAGATGCCGTACGACGGTCTCATAAACAGTTTCGAATAGGATACTGCTTTTAGCAATATATGCAAGAGCAAATAGCGGCAGTGAAAGTGAGTTGTTCACAGCATCCAACGAGTGCACTTGATGGTCAACATTTTTCACCATGCGCTGCCATTCAGAAACGAAAGCTGTACTTCAGCGCCGGTATGTGTTCATTGTTCACTGCTAGCTGCTCATCACCCTTCATGTGCAAACTTGAAAAACTGCGTTAACAAATCTTCGTATAACCTCCGATGGAGGTGTCCTTTCCAGTATATTTGGTTCCTCAACAGATGGCCTCTTCAACCACTTCACCATTTCATGAATTTATAAGCCTCGTTTTGTGGATGTAATTGCTTCTATGAAGTTTAATAAGACCTCATTCATGCGCCTAATTAAGAGCTTTATAGATCGTCAGAAAGATAATTAAGACATGCGTAATACATCGCTAGCGTAAATGTTGATTTTAGTGGATTTATGTAAGGAAACATGCACATCTCGATGAGTGGGGAATTGGATGTTTCAAAGCAAGCGTTAAAGTATTTTGCAGCCTCCATTAAACTTTTTCTGCTTCTAGAACGAGAACGTTGTAGGCCACGAGGTATCTTCTGGAGCTTATATGAGCAGTTTCTGATCGTTTTATGAATACCGTTCCTTTTTCTTCAACATGTCTGCAGCGTAGTTCTCCTCTATAGCGTTCTTGCAACTGATTCAGTTTATAAATGACCATGTTAGAAGCGTCAGGGGTTGAAATTATTATTTAAATTTTGCGCAAAATTATAAAGAAAATTAGTCATGAAGAAGAAAATAACTTTTCGGCCATTGCGTCGGAGGAATATGTTCGCAATCAGATCTTGCCATATACGTACTGCACGGATCAAAGCCCTCTAAGATGCAGTGCTATGGACAACAAACGATATTAGTGGTCACAATAACTGGTGCTCATTTTTAGGTCACT
>JPKZ01001452.1:7122-20193 GCA_000803305.1 Toxocara canis | reverse complement strand
GGGATGTCCAAAAGCTCCAGAATAAAATATTTACATGGACTACGCTGCAAACTTTTGCCATTACTGATAGCCAGTGATGTAACAAATACTCGTGACTAATCGCCCTCATTACTTACCAACACAACTACTACCAGTCTTTTATGGCTGTTTTGGTAATAGCAGTTTTAGCGTATGAGAATGCAAATATGAGTTTTTCATAACTACGACCAGTAATTTTTGTAACTCGTGCTTGTTGTATCAATCGGTATGGATGATTGTTGTACGAGAGTTGTTAAAAGACGACTGATATTGAGTGGGCACAACTGACATTAGTAACAGTAGCGAATCAGCATTGCGTGCCGTATTTTTAAATCGTGCTGGTGATATTAGTGAACGGTATTAGGAGCTGTCTGGAATATGTAGCAGTGATGGTAGGAATGAACGACTTGCGTTAGAAATGACTGAAAACGAACATTTGCAGTACTTGTAACTTGTACTGATAGATTTTGTTAATCGGCAAGTATATTGGTATTTTGTGCCAGTAGTATTTGTGGTAGAACTAGTGAATGAACAACGTTGAATTAATGCCGGAATGTTATTGCCTGAATGATACTAGCAGTGGTAGGTGGGTGGTGCCAGTGCATAGTATGAGTGAGTTGTATAGATAGTAATACTACTAGCAAGTAGAGTTGAATGGAAGGTGGGG
Organism: Toxocara canis; assembly: GCA_000803305.1. Classification (NCBI taxonomy): domain Eukaryota; kingdom Metazoa; phylum Nematoda; class Chromadorea; order Rhabditida; family Toxocaridae; genus Toxocara; species Toxocara canis. The sequence continues at coordinate 19,508 of JPKZ01001452.1, read as the reverse complement.
TTCGGATAAGTGAAGGGGCGGGTTGGAGCAGGCAGGGGATAATGGGAGTTCTTCGCAGCGTTAAGACAAGGTGCGGACTCCCTTTCTCGCTTCTCTTCGCCAGTGGGAAGATGCGGTGTGGAGGTTGAAGCTGAATTCATGAAAGCAATTTGTTTCTAATCAGAATGCTTCTAGTGTATGCAGGTGTGACATACTTACAAGTAGCAGAGAGTTATGAACGGTGATGTTATATTGCGAAAGTAGGCGCAGTGTTCACACTAAAATGAAATTCAAAGGGCCAGTAAACTGTCACTACTTATCTCATCGTGTTCATGGTAAGGTGCAGTAAAGTATTTATAGCAACAAAGCTGTATTTTTCTTGAATACTGCACGCGGAACTGCTTGTAATTTTCGTATTTTAGCGCATTGAACTTGGCACACAGCAATGTCCAGAACAAGGTGGAATCTTGAAGACGTGCAAAGGGAACGGCCGGCGATTCATCCGATCTACATTAGGCTGCGCAGAAGTGACCGCTTCTAACATGAGGCAGATCGGACCGATCATCTGCGGCCCTATTACACCCCCTCAAAAAGTAGTCTTATTTTGCAGGTTGTAGATAGTGGGCAAGAATACTCACAAAAGGAAGCAGGGAATCTGAAGAGGCGCGGTATGACAAGTTTGGTTGCTTTAATTGATTACAGATTCATTTTTTCTTATTGATGGCATTTTCAGGTGGTACTATATGATCGAAACGGGATTCTACTATTCGTTGTTGATCACGTCGTTGTTCGACGTTCGACGTTCCGATTTTCGTCAGCTAGTCTTTCACCACTTCGTCACGATCGCTTTGCTCTCAGCAAGCTGGATGTTAAACTTTGTGCGTGTCGGCACTCTTGTACTCATCTCACACGACGTTTCGGATATCTGGCTCGAGTTGGCGAAGCTCGTTCACTACGATGATGCGAATGTGAAATACGCTAATGCACTTTTCGTCGTTTTCCTTGTCAGGTGTGTGTGTCTGTGTGTATGCGATATTCTATAACAGTAGCGTTTCTGTCCATCTGTGAGAAACAATCAGTGGGGGAACATGGTACGTAGATGGTAGGCTTATGCTTATTCAATAATCCGTTCCACCATCTCAGGGGGAAGACCGCACTGTTACCGCATTGGATATTAGAGCTTTCGGTCCAACAGAATCGGCAGTTTTACGATGTTCATTTCGCGCAATGTGCTATTCACCTCAAATGACTAACAACAATGATCGATACAGCCTTTCCATCCGCTGCCTTAGACCGCTAGAAATTGCCCGTTCTGCCGAACTAAACAACTCTGGTCAACTCAGATGTGTCCGGCCTTTTCAGTTTCGCTCAGCCACACATTCAGACTGAGCGAAGCGTATCGCTGCTGAGAGAGTCAAATAGGTCGGTCGCTTGAATCGAAGGGAGTGAGCAAAAAAGCTGGGATAAATGCTAGTACGTACGGTGCAGTAGGAGACGTTAAAACGTGACTCACCTAAACATGAAGTTGCTGGAATCATCAATTTAGATGGCGTTGTTTCCTCTCTTAGCTGCTTGCTCATAAAAATACTCAGCCGCCGTTGAATAGATTGAATGAAACGATATACGGGCGAGTCAGGTCAAAGCAAACTTAAAGCAGGTCAATGCATAGCTGTTGAATATCATAGCCGAGTTGTTGAGGGATGTGAGGCAATTCGTCCAGCACTCTATCAAAACTATTTGATGAAGTGGTGATTGCTTTGAGCGTTTTGGCGAAGTAGTAGCAAAAGCGAATACAACATTTCCAAAATAGAAAAATTTATTAATAACTCTCATCGAAAGAATGGACTTTTTTTTTCCTTTCGAGTGCATTAAATTCTATGTGATTCTAACATCTTTCGTCATCCGAACTTGTCCTGAATGAGAGAGACTCAGCGATGCTCATATTTCCGGTAGAATCTGGAATCCAATGGCATTCATTCGGTTATAAAGCGTATACTCAGAATTATTATTTTTTAATTTTATATATTGTTGACTGCATATTAGTGATATGTTGATTACTTTGGAGGCATGGTACTGTTTGCAGATATCTCATACATTTGACAAATTTTGCCACTCATCGACGTTGATCGATAGAGATTGCTTGAATTTTTATGGAGGTTTTCTTTGCGATTGTTCAAAGAAATCCCCAAAATTTGATACTTCAGTGGTCATGGTATTTTTATAAATTCCATTTGCATCCAGAATGTTCCATTCGTTATCAATGAAGGTTTTTATTCGTCTTCCGGTATCTGTGAGGAAACGAAATGAAAAGTGGAGCTGAGGTTTATTCTGCATCAGTATAGCACTTGACGGTATTCCTAAATGACAGCATAACGTTGCTATCGTGCTATTTGTTGAACGAGATATGTGAACATACTTCTGCTAACTATCAATATTCCAAATGGGGTAGTTTTTTTTTCAGCTGGACACTGACGAGGATTGGTTATTTTCCATTTATTATCATTCGTTCAGCAATATTTGATGCACCAAAGCTGATCCAGGCCGACTATAATCTCTTTAATCCGTTCGAGGTAAGATGCCAGTCTTCACATCACCGCCATTCCTTTTTCTTAAACACCAGAACAGATACACGAGTTAAAAGAATCAGGATCTTTCGGTGCTCTGAGGTAGTTCGAAAGCGGAAAACAAAAGTGAATGTTTTTACATTGCTGATGCCGTTCTGAAATGGGAAAATTCACCAATAGGAGCAAAAACGACGCATATTTGACACGTTTCTTACTTAGCAATGAGGTATGCGCTTTGGCAACTCCGTCTACCAAATTCATCGGTTTCTTTATAAAGATATGCGCTTTGGCAACCGTCTACCACACTCGTCGGTTTCTGTATAAAGCAGCATCCACATTTTAGCCAGTCCCATCTGTTGCCCAAATCTTCCGAGACAGTATGAAGGGAGGGAAAAATTGTGCAAACATTTGGATTAACTTTTGAGCCCAAATGTCTGCATGCTTCCACAGTTTCCTGGTCGACATGAAAATGGGTTAAGACATGAGCCTGTAGTGTGTAGTGCGGCACGCACATGCACACTCCGATACGCACATACTCATATGCACACCACATACCACACGCACACACGCACACAGGTACGCACACACACGCGCCCACACACGCGCCCACAGACGCACCCACACAGGCACACACACGCACGCAAATACGCGCACACACGCGCACACAGCACACACACCGCACACACGCGCGCACGCACTTACATACACACATACATGTGCGCACACACTCACGCACACACACTCGCACACACTCACGCACACACACGCACACACACGCACACACACGTACACAGGTGGGCACACACACGCGCACACATACATGCCATGCAAACGCATGCGCGCAAACACAATTGTGCAGCCAGATTTGCTCGAAGATGCCTGTGTGCGCACAGACCGCGATGACCTTTTGTAAACGCAAGTTTGCAAAATCAACGGCATCCGTGATTTGGGGTCCACTTTTGTTGCATTTGCGATGAATAGCTTACCATGTCGACATTACAGAACGGAATCCGAAGTTCGTCGTCCGAAGCCTTAGGGGCTACTTGAGTAGTCGAAATAATTTCGAAATCTAATTTTGAAAATCCAGAGCAAAATGTTCGGTAGATTTGAACAAAACTCTTTCGACAAAAAATTTACATGACAATTTCACCGACGTACGTTTCCGTGCGGACAGATTTGATGTTGCACATTTCAAGAAATAATCACCGAATCGTTTTTTGCATACTCGCTGAAACTGATGAATGAACTTCGCATATGTGAGCTTGAAGTCTCAGCGCAGAAAGGCGAAGCGAATCGAACAAAATGAACGAGTGTGAATGCACTGGCTATCACCCAAACGGGTTTGAATNNGGGATTGCGAAATGAAATGGTGAGAGCGCCTACTAAAAATTTCATTGGTATGGCCTTGAAGTGGCTGAAACTTTTTGAGGTCCACGCAAATCTTTGTCGGCTTTCGATTAATCAAAAATGCGGAAGATTTAAAGCTGGCAGTTTCATTTTTAACCAATTCGTAGTGTTTCTTTCATAATCGACTAATTTTCCTTGTTCAAAACTAGCCATCGATAATGCTGCATTTGGCTACTAAGGAGTTCCGCCATCCTAAGCGAACGAGGCTAAATAGAATCCAATGAAGGTTCTGAAAAGAAACCAAAAGTTCGAATGCACAAAAGTAATGCAGCGTCGGTTCACGCAAAGCAACTCTCGAAACAGTTCTTTGCAAATCGAACGAATAATTAATTGTCCGTTAGCACGAGCATTCGGTAGACGTTGTTTCATAGTAGCTACCTTCAAAGTCCTATTGTAACCACATAAATTACCACAATCTGATAAGATATGTTTCAGATTCCGTACGCTCCACGAATAATAATTGGGCTGTTGTTTTGCTTGCTGGTTTTGCATATTTTCTGGACGACAATTATTGTGCATATTGTCATACGGACCGTAATGGTAGGTGAGGCAAAGGATGTTCGATCAGATGATGAGGGCGAAGATGAAGAAGTCAGTGCAAGGCGCATTGAACGAACTAACATTAAGAAAAGGAAACAGAAATGACACCGAATGATATGCTACAACCAGGTTGAAAGTTGTTCACGGAAGCGAGATGAGCGAGATGACAACTAAGCGACTTAATCGAGCACTTCATCCATCCGTCTTATCGTCGTTTGCCTAAAACGTCTCTTACTTTGTCCTTGAAGTGAAAAAAAAAAGAAAAAGGAACGAAAACTTTTTAAACCGTGGACTGCACCAGTCGAAGTTCGGCGTTAGTTGAGTTAACGAAACGTTGCATCTTTAACGACCGGCGGCAGCTGTATTGACTATGACTATGGTTGTAGACTGTCACGACAAGGGACCGAATGATCGTAGCGTAACGCTGAGAAATGCTCGATTTTTGCATTGTTTCGTTAGAAAGTATCACTTCTGTCTGTTTGTATGCATCGCTGTGGCACATATGGAGAAAAAGAAAAAATACAGCATCATCTGCGTGTCGCTTGCAGCATTACAGTGCATCTTTACACGAAAAGTTCCAGACGTACGCCTTGTTCCTTCTCCAAAATTTGCGAATAAAGTGCTTCCCTCCACATTTTCCTCTGTTCTCACGATATTTAGTCCCCCTCTTGAAAATGAAGGTCCACATAAGCTTCGCCTCAAATTAGCCCGCCTGTCGCAGATTGGCAAGCCCGTTTTCTCAAACGAGGTTCCATCCTCCGAGCTGAAATGCATTTGCCGGGCTAAATATTGAGGGGGGGGGGGGGGGGGGGGGGGGTGAACTGAATGTTATGCTGTATTTGTTCCTAGGATGACTCCATTAAAATGTTGGGAAGCGATTCACTGTGGTGAGGGGAGGGTAAGAGGAACGCAACTGAGCGTGATTTGTCCAACAAAACAAAAACCAAGTATGAGAAGGACTGCTTGTTTGCCTCGCATTTGCAAGCAAATAGACAGTTGCCGGAAATATGGGGGAAGAGGGCCTCGTTAGGGAGGAGAACTCAGACCAAAGGATGGGAAGGTATTTGTTGCGAACAACCCTGATGGGGAGAGATTCGGCGAAGGAAGGGGCCCAGAAGGAAAAATTGAAGAATTGGTGATCAGCGTGAACAGTACCGGACAGCGAAGATGCTATAACGAATCAAGTTCCTCCAAGATTGTAAACACGTGTTGCACCATACATTAGCATGCTCTCCATAGCACCGCTCAATTGAGGATGTTGGGCGTAAGGCGCAATCTCATTTGCAAGGGAAATTGTAAACCATAAAACGAGAACGAGAAGAAGGAAGACAAAAATACATGTGAACAAACCAGTGGAAATGGCAAGAAGGGGGCTGGGGGAAGGAGAAAGTTGCAGGAACCTCGAAAACGAAATGAGGAAGAAGGTATGCTCATCTGTGTTTTGTAGCGTAGGTGATCAGCTTGAAGTGTTCATCGTAGTCACTTTGAAAGAACATATTTGTAATGGGCATTTCGCAGAAATTTACTGCAATTCCGAACGTGCCATTACTCGATATTTTCTTCCGCTTCCTTTTCTCGTTACGGTTATTTCCAGTCGGACTAGTTTGCGCAGTCGCCCAAGGAAGACAAATGCTGATACCTGCAACGAATATTTTGGTAGTCAATAAATTAGAATGCCTGGTGGGGGCAAGAGGGTGGATGAAGGGTGGGGGGATCGGGGAAGGGGTAGGGAAGGCGAGGAGGATGCAATTTGCGTTCTGAGTGACCTATCCAGCAGACTAATTGGTTTTATTAACTACAATCCAGTTATGGAAATTCGAAATTTAATCGACCCGACTGCTCACAGGAATCCACTAGTGAAGGATCTTTCAGCTGTTCTTTCTTCCAACAGCATCGAAATCGGTACGGCAGTGATGCTGCCCTAACGTCAACGACTTTTTCTTTCATTCCCTCTCGCAAAATTCATTTGAACAACACTGATTCAGGAGCAAGCAACTATGTAAACGTTCAACTGGTCTATCCTCCCAAAAATACCTTTGCTCACCTTTCGAAACCTTGCGCATCGTCCAACATCACTATCCTTGGCGCGCCGTCTGACGCCACTAAACTTTGCGCGCAGTTCGACACCACAAGCCTTGGCATGCCGTCTGCAATCGCTACTGCGGAAGGAGGCAAAGAAAACGGTGGCTTCGAAATGACGTTCCGTTCGTAAACCAGTGTCAGTGCTTTCACTGCCCAAGATCACCTTTTACCAGGACCATATTAAGTATTGCGGCGGCATAAGCTCATGGCGCAGTCCAAAGAAAGCACTAAATGTAGTAATGCCTCGACTGAGTCGGGCATTGCCAATTATAGCTTCCCGAGGAGGTGGAGAGGGGATAGTTTTTGTTCGAGAAGTCCAGAAAGGTCTGTGCGAAGGGAACGACTGCTTTTTCATATTGTGGTGAACTGTTTTTTTTGCCATGGAAGTTTATAGCTTTTTGAAGGTAGAAAATTGTTGTTTGGAGGGGGTTTCATTGAACGCCATATGCTTGTTCGTTTCTCTGACGGCATCTTCGAGAACAAAACAGAAGAAAAGATACTGGAGTAAGGATGGGTGTAGCCTACGGCAGGGTCGTGTCTTTGCAGACTTATGTGTTGTGTCTGCCTCCCTGACCGAAACTTCCAACTCGGAGACCGCAAGACCTAGAGATTTACTAGGTTCAACTAATAAAAGTCTCCTAAATCCTAGGGCCGACTTCTGCAGCCACTTCCAAGACATAAACTTTGAGAAAATTATCAATTACGGGAAGTGCTAAAAGGTTTGCAGCATTCTCGACAAGTCGGATCGCATTTTTCGTCAGTCATATTGCGAAAAATATAAATTTGCCATAGAAACTCGCGTTCAAAATTTGTAAGGGGGAATTGAAGAACCAGAGAGAATGTGAATATTCCTTCTTACGGGCAATTCATGCAACCCGCTGACTTGATGAGTGGTGCTGAAAAACTTGCACATGGTGTTGGATCCCTGGTACCATATATTTAGTTAAGCGCAGTTTGTTATCAAAGATTAGCGAAATAGCACTAAACGATTGAGAGATGCTGTGAACGCTTTGAGCGCTCATCACATAGGAGGAAAGACATGTGAGAAGTTTTCGAACAAAAGGGCAGCAGCTAATGAAAAGAGCTTCATTTCACTCGAAGCACTCTGATTCACATCGTGAAACGCTAAACACTTGTTTTGCTATTGCAACGACATTCGGAACCGTGTTTCTGCGTTGCTTTTGTGAGACAAACCATTATTGTCCATTTGTCAAATCTCCGACACCACCGTAACCGTACGAAATCGAGTAGTCTTGCTATGATCTCGCAGACATACCGCTCCATCTTTGTTCCTTTTCCCAATAGCATTGCACATTCTCTCATGTCCTTCTTGCATCTTTGAAAGCATTCAAGTATTTGGTTTATGTGCAATAAATGGTGGATAATTTTTTGGAATCAACGATTGGTCGGATTGTATGGAATTTTAGTTATGTGATTGAGGGGATAGTTGTCTGTTCAATGCAAGCTTTATCCTTCGTTATTGTTTGTTTCGTTCATTATCTAAAAAACTTATGCGCTCTCATCCTTTCACGATTCAAATCTTCGTTATCGAACTGTCAATTTATAGCACTGCTGTATACGATAGTCGATCTTGAGCAACCGATACTCAGCTCTTTTGTGCTGTTCCCAACACGAAATTGAACCGTTTTGTGTTGGTGACAGCACAAAAGTGCAAGTATGGAATCAAAACAAGGAATGCCTGAGAATAACATGCAAGGCTAACAGTCAGGCGTTAATCGCCTTTTGCTTAACAAGCAGCGTATAGCAATGTCAAACGGCTCACGGCGGCGGAGTGTTTCTCGAGGCTGTGAAGCGCTCATTTCGGATAGGCTGCGTTTTCGTTGACGCGGTTGCCACTGACGACGTCGTACTGTGCGCGACGTGATGGCCGAGAGCGTTCGTGTGGTATGCAGGTGCAGACCGCTCAACTCCAGGGAGCTTGCCCTCAAATCGAAGGTTACTTTTTTTATGACAAGTATGTGTCTTTTATCACCCGCAAATATCGTCCCTCCTACATACGCATAATTCGTGACAAAAACATGCATAGGTATTGTTGAGTGGAACACATGATATAGGGGTACTGTTGGAAACACTCGCGGCCTTGCGAACTACTGATATTCAAGTATGTGTATTGGAGCCTGCTCCAAGCACGTCCCGAATACTTCGGTTTTGCTTTCGAATGAGTCTTTAGGTTCGTATCTTTCAATACATACTATAGTCGCAGTTGTAAAATATGATGAGCCGCCATGCCACCTTAAGGAGCAGAGTCAGATATGAAATACTGTGCAATATGACATGAATAATAAACATGCTGCAGAATTTCACTTCATAAAAATCTGTGTCGCAGCGAAAGTCCTCAGTGAAAAGGCTTGCATTCAAAAATGTATCGAACATCCTTTCACATGTTGTTACAGGACATAACATCCTTCATTCACAGCTAAACTTAGGCTAACAGCAAGAAGTACAGGTTTATTTGCAAAGCATCTTTAAGATTCTACGCAAGGGACTCTTTAAATTCGTCTAAATATCACCATTCGAACAATTTGAGTGCGATTACCTGGACATAGTCCCTTCAGTTAATCAGAACTAATTGTATGAATCTCTTGTTGGGAAATGTGAAAAAAGTTATTCCAGATATACTATTTCTACAGTTGCAGCAACAACACATATTCGAGTTTGTAGTCTTTTTGTGCCCTCCAAAAGCAAATTACCAATTGTGCCGGTGCACTGCACGCGTAGAGATATTGTGCAGACAGTGCAGGTGGAGAGATAGAGATATACATTCATAAATGCTGTACAGAAATACAGCCGTACATAAATAAATTTAGAGTTGCACGATTGAAAGATTGGCCAATGCATCCTTAATTGTATACCCATCCATCTACAATGCTTCTATTTGTGCAGGCACATATATGCATTCGTTTTTTTCTGCCGGTAGAGAATGGAACAAGAATATGAGTAAATAGTACGTTATGTTAACCGCCAAAACAGTTCTCGGCAGTGACGTATGCTCACGGTGGAGGTCGATGAAGCTCCATTCTTCCCTCCATACCGAAAAATTCTTGTAAGTTTCACTGGTTCTCAGACGACGTTTTGAGAGACATTCGTCAATGCGTCAACAAATACGCTAATGTCGTTCGCAGATATGTGTGCAAATGGATCAACAGTGCGCTCAGGTGATCCTAGAAGGGGATGGCCCCTCAAAACAATTCACATTCGATGGCGTTTACTACATGGACGCCACTGCAGAGCAAATCTATAACGACATCGTTTACCCGCTTGTTGAGGTAAAGCCTTTGCTCAGATGAACTCCTCCAATCATTTCATGCCAATTTCCACTTTCATCAACTATAGCGTTTCGCATGTTGCACTTTTCTCTCTCGCTCATGTTTGAGTGTCTAATATATTTATAATTATTATTTCTTTCAAAAAAATGCACAGAGGACGAGATAACGTTAAGCTTGGAGCAACGTTTGAAACGAACACTTCGACTTACTCAAAAAGGTGTATCTTGCTCGCCTTCAGATTTGCTGAAAATCCTACAAAGAAAGACAATGAATAAAGGTTGAAGATGAAAGAAGAAATACGAGGGAAACCAGGTGATAAACCTATTCTCCTCCCCCATCCTCCCCTTTTTTTCCTTTTCATCTCTATCGCTCCTCCATGCAGTGTTCTGCTTCTGTTTTGGAATCCCACTGTCACATATTCATTACTCGGCTACGACACTATCACATCCAAGACGTTTTCCGTCTCCCTTTTCTCATCTCAATATGCTCGCTGTCAGACTGAGTAACGAGTTTCGAAATTTTCTCACGGATCTTCTGCATGGAATATGCAAAGTCCACTCCCAACCGCAATTTTGTTATGGTCAGCAGCGAGCGATTGCGAAAACAAAGGAAGACGAAGTGAAGGTCCAGTCCACTTCTAATCAACTATCGCGTCATTTCCTCATTCATCTGTCCGCTTAACCTTTCTTTTAGGCGCTTCCTCTACATGACAGACATCATGAAAATGTCCTGTACTCATTTGTACTCATTATACGGATGATTGCTCTGTGTGAAGGATTCCTAGAGTTTTTATATTTTTAGAATGTTATCGAAGGGTACAACGGAACGGTTTTCGCGTATGGTCAGACAGGTTCAGGCAAAACCTATTCAATGCAAGGAGATGATTCAGTGCCCGCTCAAAAAGGCATCATTCCTCGCACCTTCGAACACATCTTCGAAGCTACCGCCACTACCGATAATACGAAGTTTCTCGTGCATGTTTCCTATCTGGAGGTAAATAGGAATGGTTATTATTTCAAAAATCGGGCACTAATTTATTTTAATGATCGAAACAATTTTGCACTGTGGGTTATTTTTTTTTCTGAAAAGGTTTGAACTTTCTAGCTTCTCCTAAAAAGTGATATACTTTCTGACAAATGTTTCCCAAGAGCGTATTCATGAAATCTGTCGCCAACCGTCTCACTCATCGTTTATCTTTTTGACTACCCCTTCGTAATGCAGAGCATTGTTTACAGCGCATTTTCTATTCAGCCTTTTTTCGGATTATGTCATTCAGCAACTGTGCACAAAGCGTTTTTCATTACGCCTTTTCCTTTTTTTGGTTTGTTCAAGGGTGCAATACCAAGTTTATATTGTTTCATTTTTACCATCGGCAAAACAGATCTGTTATGAAAGCCCCAGCATTGCTGCTGGCCCTATCGGCAAAACAGAAGACAGCGTCTGTTATGCCCAAAAGAGTGGCATCGCTGTTGGCCTTTTTGTTACTCTAATTCTGTGGTCTCTAAAGATAATTCTAAATTTAGTACCGTCTCACTAAAATTCAGAGTGTTTTAACCTCTACGAAAAAGAACTAAGAAAGCGCTCCACACCGTAAGTACAAGGCATTTTTCTGCTAAAGAGACGATTTTTTAAAGTTTTTGATGAAAGCTGAAACCATAAGCGTTGTTTCGAAACTAATCTAAATAAACTTCGTGATTGTTCCTTTATTACAATAGAAGCTAAGAGTCAAGGTTCCAGAAATGGAGATACGCTTTTGTCACACGAATGAAAGCATTCCCCATTTTGCCTCCTATGACGAAGTTGCACAAATGTATACTGGTTAATCGCAGCAAATTTTTGAAGCGTTATGGAGTTCCGCTAATCGTTTTTTAGGATAAATATATTCCGAAATGTTGGCAACATTCTGAAATGAAAATGCAATATGATCTCAATCAAAGAAACTACCTTTTATTGGAGTCTTTAAGACTAATCGCCATGACTTTTTCATAACAAGAGTTAAAAGGCGCTCCTATCGTTAAAAGGCCTCTACTGTTTCGTTTTGCACAAACACGCATTCGACAGCTCCATACTGTGAAACCTTATTTTGGAGTTTAGTGGTGATCTGAAAGTTTCGAGCAAATCACTACGAGAGGATCGAAAGTCTGCCGTCTGTGTCAAGATACACCAAAAAATTATCCCTCATCCAAAAGATCGAAATCTCTAGCATCTAACCACCACAGAGCAAAATGCGACGATAAGATCAAAAAATCGTCTTCTGATGGTTTACTTCTCCAAAAAACCATATCCGGAATGTCCATGCTCGAAGATAGTTATTATTTTTATTGATTTTATTTTTAATATTATTATTATTATTATTTTTACTATCATTATTATCACTTATCATTCATTATTATTTTATCATTATTATCACTTGTTATTTATTATTATTGTCATTATTTATTATTATTATCATTTGTTATTATTAGTGTTATTATTGTTCTTATTAAATAATTATCGTTATCATCATTATTATTTCATATTATTATTA
>JPKZ01001450.1:372984-411005 GCA_000803305.1 Toxocara canis | reverse complement strand
ATCCGCACGTTGGCATAACGATGTCAGTCGTTAGTTCAGCTAGTTGGTAAGCGCAGAAATGCATAAGCGTTTTGTATTCGTCTCTTTGCCAATTTCAATCGACAGACAAAATTGTCGTATGTTACTTCTTACAAGCGTTATACTCCTCTACTTTTATTACTCTGATCATTGCGAACAGTGCCGATGATTCCTATTGGTTTTCTATCCACCTAATAACTACTAGTATCGTCGGGCCAGCCTACATCTATTCTTTTCATTCCTTTCCATTCGCTGTTTTACGTCCGTTACAATTGTTATATGCGAATTAAATCAATCGAGTCAAACTATTTTACATTGCGTTGTTCTCTACAATCACCTCATTTAAACTCTTCCATTCTAATATACTACAATTCTATACTCGACATTCTTGCACTGCAATTTTAACTCGGATTCAGCTGCACCTCTCAGTATTCAAGTATAAGCTCTCGTTACTCAATTGATTGTCACTTGACAACTCCGCATGGGCTCCTTTGAACGTAACGCTCCAGCGTATAGTCGATAACGTTGAGCATGTATAACTGATTGGCATGATTGTTTCTTCGTTTCATCTTTACCAAAAATTCAACGCGCACATTCAATGCGAGGGCTTAAGCTGGCCTATTGCGCCACTCAGTTCCACGTTGTTCAACATCAATTGCACATCAACGACCACAACGGTAATCTTTAGGGAATCTCCAATACTCGGTCCACTAACTTAACTCGGTAAGGAGTGCTTCCATACTTCCAAATCGCACTCAGAAGAATGTCATTTTGGTGGACAATGACGACAAAACGAGATGTCTTCGAGAGACCTGCCTTTGACAACAATCAGCAGCAAGTCCCATGAACCGTCGAAACAAGGATCGATATTTTAATAAGAAGGATGTTATTAGCAGCAAAAAAAAACACCAGTCATGATGGATGCTGGAATCGTTACCTGTGGATTCGTCCTCAGAATCGAGCACATAAACAGACGAAATGAGACAAAGCAACAGCTGTGATGACAACGAATAGAATGAGCAATCCGGATAGCAGTACAGTGAAAATTGTGGCACTAACGCAAACTTCTCGGCTTGCTGCCGAATCCCTAAACAACGCGGTCGTGCCGTCCATTTTACCTGAAATAACACTTACTGACTGCTAGTCGCTATATGATGTCTTACATAGTAGCAGTCTTGTCCGTCGTACTCGTCCACTCGTAGCAGGAGATGCATGTATGTGAAGAGGGGAAGGGGAAAGGAGGGAGTCAATTCAAACCTCGTATAGGCGTCTCCCCCTCCCCTCCTCAAGATTCTCGGCAATTTTTGCGGGCCACCATTTTCGGTACAACTCTGCTGTTCAATAATCATTAATAGTCTGGCAAATAACAAAATGCATAACAAAATGTTTTGTGATATTTTTCATATCCAGCTGAAATCTCGTTTTTTTAGTTGTGGTCCTCAAACACGGCAAATTTTGTTGCCCCTACTGCTTGATGAATTTTCGAAGATTGGCGGTTAAATAATAGAAATTGGCCGGTGAATGTGTCGAAATTTAGTGGGAACTAAATTCGCCACGTCAACCTCGCCGGGATTATCCACCCGAGGAAAGATCCGCAGTGAAGTTTTGAAGCATAGTATTGTTTTAGATGAAAACTCAAAAAAGTAACAGCAGCATGCTCTGTAACCAGCTTCCACAACTCCAATGATCCTATCCGCACGTTGGCATAACGATGTCAGTCGTTAGTTCAGCTAGTTGGTAAGCGCAGAAATGCATAAGCGTTTTGTATTCGTCTCTTTGCCAATTTCAATCGACAGACAAAATTGTCGTATGTTACTTCTTACAAGCGTTATACTCCTCTACTTTTATTACTCTGATCATTGCGAACAGTGCCGATGATTCCTATTGGTTTTCTATTCACCTAATAACTACTAGTATCGTCGGGCCAGCCTACATCTATTCTTTTCATTCCTTTCCATTCGCTGTTTTACGTCCGTTACAATTGTTATATGCGAATTAAATCAATCGAGTCAAACTATTTTACATTGCGTTGTTCTCTACAATCACCTCATTTAAACTCTTCCATTCTAATATACTACAATTCTATACTCGACATTCTTGCACTGCAATTTTAACTCGGATTCAGCTGCACCTCTCAGTATTCAAGTATAAGCTCTCGTTACTCAATTGATTGTCACTTGACAACTCCGCATGGGCTCCTTTGAACGTAACGCTCCAGCGTATAGTCGATAACGTTGAGCATGTATAACTGATTGGCATGATTGTTTCTTCGTTTCATCTTTACCAAAAATTCAACGCGCACATTCAATGCGAGGGCTTAAGCTGGCCTATTGCGCCACTCAGTTCCACGTTGTTCAACATCAATTGCACATCAACGACCACAACGGTAATCTTTAGGGAATCTCCAATACTCGGTCCACTAACTTAACTCGGTAAGGAGTGCTTCCATACTTCCAAATCGCACTCAGAAGAATGTCATTTTGGTGGACAATGACGACAAAACGAGATGTCTTCGAGAGACCTGCCTTTGACAACAATCAGCAGCAAGTCCCATGAACCGTCGAAACAAGGATCGATATTTTAATAAGAAGGATGTTATTAGCAGCAAAAAAAACACCAGTCATGATGGATGCTGGAATCGTTACCTGTGGATTCGTCCTCAGAATCGAGCACATAAACAGACTGCGAAATGAGATCAGTATCGAAAGTTTGTTTCGCTCTCGAAGCGTTTGCCGAACGAGCATAGCGCCACTTGAGGTTAGCCGTCGTTACCTATGAGGCAAATGAGTATTACCAACATCTCGATCACAACAGCTCATTCACTTCACTCTCCTTTAGAATTCTCATTTTCAACGAACTATGTGTAACGCCATCGTAGTACATGCTCTTAGAAGATGCGGTTTTCTTGGCCGATCCTTTATAATGGACAAAGAAACTGAATTTCACGTATAGAAATTTCTCGACAAATATAGTTCACCGGTGTTGTCGGAGCAAATTTTTGTAAAAAGAGTAAAGTGAGTTCACTGTCACATTGAGGAGTCGGAACATTGTTTGGACTCTCCTTCAATCAAATCGGAAAATAGAACATTTGTGAACATTGCGAGACAGTCAATCCACCTCCTTCTATGCTTTTTGGAAAAGCTCAATAGAGCAAAAACTTCCATGTCAGAATTTGCTAAGAGAGGCATACTGATCTTAAATGTTAATATCTAGAAACATACAGTATTTCAACGGCTTACTCTGAAAAGAAGTCCAATCAAGTAATGATGGTTTCAAGTAATGATCACTTAAACAGATATCAGCGATTTTTATGCCTAGTCGATCTTCTACGTCGTATGAATGGCACCTGCTTTTTCCAAATGGTCCTACAGCAGCTACGACGTAGGTCAGTTCTGTATGCAGCCCACCTCCCTAACTGAATACTGGCTAAGAAAGAACATCGCAAGCCTCACATCAGTGGCATTGCTGGCCTCGGTAGAATTCGCAGCGAAAACGCTGTTCACTGTTGGTCGTTCGCTCGTGCGACGGCGATCGGCGTCCAAGCAAAGCGGAGGCTAAAATTAATAACGTTAGCGATATCAAGTGAGCTAAATAAATCGATTTTTTTCACAACTTTTTTTCTCCCAGTTAAAAAGTTCATTTTTGAATTAAAATATTGCACAGCGAAAGTGTTGTATCCGCATTCTCTGGGCAAGTGATAAAGAGACGGCGAGGTTTCTGATAAGCTGATTATTACTGCTATTTTGTTAAAGGTTCTACATGGGTTAGTATGAACGAAACCGATAAGTTTAGATGAGGAGCTTTTCATCGTTTAATTGAACACTATCGACTGAAAGAGGGCATTGATTCCGCAAAATCCACATGATTCCTCCTATATGAATGATGAAGATAAGTGAAATAATTTTACGGTAATTCCGGAGCAGCCTCCTCCTTCTTTCAAACAGAGACGAATTTCACACTGAAACCGCACGATAACGCGATCTGCAAACTTGAAGACCAGCGATTCTCGATAGGCCATGTTAAGTGCCTCCACATACGTCGGGTCGCCAAGTAAAGTGCGATCGATGTGACACCTAAATGAAGTGAATCATTACGTGCATTATATTTTATAACAAACTAACACTATCGGCTTTCACTTCTCACTCCATTCGCCCACCATATTCGTTGCCCTTACCTACAGAAGTGCCAAATTCAGTGTAGAATTACAAACGTGGTACGAAATCATTAGCAGAAGAAAGCAGGAAAGAGCGAAGATGTATAGTGAGGCACAGAAACCCCCTGAAGGAGGCCCTCACCGACTAAATCACTGCCCCTCCTACCTCGTTGACTCTGTTTCTTAACCTCTTGAAGTGAGCAAGAAGAAAACGATATTTTCCTGCCTGCTCCTCATGCTGAAAGCGTTTCATATTGTGGATCACACACTTCAAATACAGCTGTGATCGCAAAAATGTGTTGTATAAACTGCTTTAAGAAGAAATTGCGCGGTTCTTCGAGCTATTTGTGACACTTTCCCAGACAATTTGCCGCATAACAGTGTGAAGGGTCAATTATAAAATGAAATTTATAGGTTCAAGCGACGAGCGTCGCGCGCCATTTCCTGCGTTTACCTCGATCTACGACGTCGAAACCGCTGAGCTCTTTACAAATGAACTCTCCGACCAACCAATTTGAAACTAAACATTCCGTTATATGCCATTCGATCCGAAGATCAGAAAGGTAGTGCACCTGTCAGTTTCTGTCTCATGGTCGGTCATTTAGAATTTGAATTTGTAGACTGTCTCCGATTGCATCTTTCTCGGTAAAATTTAGCCCGCTGTTGTCTGGCACCAAGTTCCGCGACATTCGTTTTAGTTTAGTTGAGTTTCATTTCGATGGTAGTCGGAAACTCCTTAAAATTCCTGTTATCGTTTTTACTGCTTTTCCCGCTTTCTTGAATTCAGACCGATGACACGAGTATAGCAGCTAGTCAGCGTAGAATTACAAAAGTGGTACGAAATCATTAGCAGAAGAAAGCAGGAAAGAGCGAAGATGTATAGTGAGGCAAAGAAACCCCCTGAAGTAGGCCCTCATCGACTAAACCACTGCCCCTCCTCCCTCGTTGACTCTGTTTCTTAACCTCTTCAGGTCAGCAAGCCCAAAACGATATTTTTCTGCTCCTCATGCTGAAAGCGTTTCATGTTGTGGATCACACACTTCAAATGCAGCTGTGATCACAAAAATGTATTGTATAAACTGCTTTAAGAAACTGCGCAGTTCTTCGAGCTATTCGTGACACTTTCCCAGACAATTTGCCTCATAACAGTGTGAATGGTCAATTATAAAATGAAATTTATCGGTTCAAGCGACGATCGTCGCGCGCCATTTCCTGCGTTTACCTCGATCTACGACGTCGAAACCGCTGAGCTCTTTACAAATGAACTCTCCGACCAACCAATTTGAAACTAAACATTCCGTTATATGCCATTCGATCCGAAGATCAGAAAGGTAGTGCACCTGTCAGTTTCTGTCTCATGGTCGGTCATTTAGAATTTGAATTTGTAGACTGTCTCCGATTGCATCTTTCTCGGTAAAATTTAGCCCGCTGTTGTCTGGCACCAAGTTCCGCGACATTCGTTTTAGTTTAGTTGAGTTTCATTTCGATGGTAGTCGGAAACTCCTTAAAATTCCTGTTATCGTTTTTACTGCTTTTCCCGCTTTCTTGAATTCAGACCGATGACACGAGTATAGCAGCTAGCTGTCATGCGCGTACTAATTTAAGTCCTGGTTTAACTGATTTCCGATCGGACAACAAAAAAAAACCATCACTTTCGCGTTACCGTGATAGTGGTGGTCGGGCTAGAGGGCCTGACTGCGCGACTACAAATTATGGTAAATTTGCTATTGGCTTAGACGGTTCTGCTCATAAGGTTTTTTTTCTGCACCTTAAAGTCATATGTGATCTAAGATGAGAAATTCGCTAGAAAGTTTACCCTTTTTCGTCAACAATGAGTTCTTTTTCGCCTTGACCGTCTTCCACGTAACAGCTATGCACCAGCACTCCGTACATATCTGAAAACAAAGAAAATCACTCAACTTCTTTTCACTCATTGCCATTAGCAAGGAGAACTTCTTTTTGTAATAACGAAAGCATTCTTCTTATTTCTTCGACGTCATTATGTAAGCTCGGCGTGAAAAGTTCGATAAAAAATGGCCATTTGTAACTGTATCAATTCGAATGCCTCAGAAGAGCGATGAAAGTTTCAAAACTTCATGCATTTATTGCAAACAGACGAAACAAACACTTCGTTGATCATTTGATCGAAAGGGAAAATGCGATTGAGGAGAGCGATCAATATAGGAACCAAGTGATCGCTTAGAATGCCCATTATAATCATCATGTAAATCATTCGTGGTCATTTGAGAACGAATACAACCAAAGCATCAACAAACTAAACAAGCTATCGTTCAATATTGGTTTCGTTTATATGCTTGTATAAGAAGAGCCTTCTAAACAATATTATGGATCATTTGCGAACACCATACCAGATTGGCATTCCCATCGATGAACAATTTGATCACCCACACGAGCGTATTTGAGAATTGGACCATCGATTTCGTCCTTTCTAATGGTGTACGTGCAAAGAGGCATTGGAAAATGATATTCGAGCGATTGCGTTGGAATTACACTGAAATCGTTTCGATTTATGAATGCCATAGACAAATATGACAGAATGAATTATGACAGAATATGACAGAATGAAATGACAGATGTGACAGAATGATAGAATATGACAGAATGAATTATTATGACAGAATATGCATTTGCGAGTTTGATAAGGCGATTTTATATCGCCACCTTAGCGAATTCGAATCGAATTATATTCGCTAAGGTAACGTGAAAAACCGTAACATGTATGTTTGCGATGAAAACGTATGCCAAGGCAAACGAGGAATGCACAACAGCAAGATCTATTGGTTCAATGATCATCCAACAATAAATTAAAATCTCTTGGGGCATAAATTTAAATCACTTGAAAGGTATGTCAAAACTATGTATGCAAAGTGGCACTATAAAATTATACGGGAGAAAAAAACGTGCGGTTTACTACTGTCGTTGACCGGTTTTGTGCTGCACTTGATGCAATCGAGAAGCGGTCAGTGCACTACAGCGTAATAAGTGACGAGATAACTGAGAATGTTTGTAAATGAAAGCATGATTTTAGCAACACATAATCAGATAGTTTCCAGTTATTCGAGTAACATCCGTTGCGAACTTACCTAATTATGAAAAAACCTAATACGAGTTTGGCGTACACTAGGGCATACTGGATTGAGGACAAGTTGTGCATGTGACAGAAACGTCCGTAGTACGGCCGCATATCATGATAGCAGAAGAGCATGATCATCGATTGCGTGGCTCTTCCGATGATGAATCACTGCGCATGTTCAGCGCCATTAAGGTAGGTCGTTCTACATTTCAGCGTCCGGTCATACAAACTTGCTGCTCAGCAATCGTAAAATTACGTTAGCGTGCTATCCGACTTCCGCAAATGCAAATGGACTGAGATATATCCATACCGATCCCGTAACGATTTACCATCACTCCCTGATAACTGGGTGCTCTCGAAGCAATAATAACTGAACGATGCTAGCTGCCAACTTAAGATGAGAATTTCGAATGTCGGTATGACGGAAGAGATTGATGTGCTATATCGACGGAAGATCAGTAGGGAATGCGTGCCAGATGACTGGTGCGATGCGTGCTTTGGCACACTTGCTTATCAAGCCAGCCGGTTTTGTAATCTGTTCGCAAATGATGAAAGTTCAAATTTTATCCAATCCGATTTTGATCAGCTTCCATGCGATCGAACCAGTAGTGAAATGCATGCAACTTTTCTACCCTCTTCAAGAGGGTACAATCAACTCCATCGACGAGCTGGTCTGGATTTAGCGCTAGAGCGATGGTTTCGGTGGTTTCGCGTTCGAAGACACTGGACGGATAGAGGAACAAACAAATAAACATTGCGTACGCTAAAAGTTTGCCGAAGCACATGAAAAAGAGATGAAAATATAAATTTGGAAAATGAAAAAGTCTTAAAATAAATTTCTGGAAGAACGGGAAGATCGCAATTGAATCACCGAACATCTAGGAGATGTTGTGATACCAGCTGCTAAGTGCGGGTTCTAGATCGCAGAAAATCCTGAGTGTTTCGCATGTAAAGTTGGACGGAAGTGCGCTGCTATCAAAACGGATCTTAAATAAACTTTACACCATGGAACAACATTTTCAATTTCTTCTACCCACCTTACTTCAAGATTCGACGAAACTGTTCTCGCTGTCTCTCTGTACATGCACTTGATGTGGAATGCTCGGTCAGTCTTGGTGATGAACAGCTGAAACATTTTATTAACCTAATTTTCATATCATTTATTAACTTTGTCTTATATTCACCTATACTAAATTAAGAATTCCTGCCATTCCTTCTGGAAAGGGCACTGAATACCGCACTTCGGAAAAAACTGACTTCGTCAATTAGGTCAATGAACGACACAGTATAATTTCAGCATGAGAAAAAGGATACACGAGAACTGCTGCAGTGAATTTCAGCGAATTTTATTTCAAGAATGCAATTTCAAATTTCTTTTGTGCACCGTCTAAGTGAGGTCCACACTACCGATCCAATGAGCAATTCTGACAGTTTCGAACCTACCGGATGAAAGCTGATGACAAGAACAGTTGAGAACTGCATTCCTTCTGGCTGGATCTGAAAAGTTACCAATCATATGAATAATTTTTAAAAAAAACTACAGCTGTTCACAAGGGAAATGTATATTTCTTACCACTCCCTCCCCACTTCCACACCTGAAGGTATCTATTACTTTCCATGAATAAGATATAAGGGACAATTGAACTACTGGATGTAAGTCATTAGGGACTCCTTAAATGTGCACCTCAGTTTTCCTGGGTCGACAGCCGTTAGACACGTTGCCACAATCTGTGCAACATTTTGTGCACATAAGCACTGTTAGTGCAGTTGAAGCGAGTGAATGGTTTCCGCCATTGGTGGCTTGATGAGCGAAAATCGGGTTCGATTTTTCTGTATCTTCCGCACCAGCAAAAATGGGCTCATCATTTTCCATTTTTTGTAGGTTTTCGTTCATGCATCTGTGTGCGTGTGCCTGTGCGTGTGTGTATGAGCGTGTGCGCATGTGTATACATGTGTTCGCGTGGGTGCTATACGTGTGTCTATTCGAGTCGCAGAAATCGCGATCTAGGATATGGGATAAGCACAGTTTCGAATGTGAATTTTTGAGTGGGACTCGGGAAACCGCGGAGGAATTGAGCAGGAACTTTTGGGAAGGTGAGCACCACCACCAGTAAGAGGTATGATTATTTGCTTTGAACAGCCCGTTTGCCGCTAGCAATTCAAGCATGCGTTTGAAAACACTGTCGCCGGAAAATTTTTTACGTAAGTAAGCATCATTCTTTTGGTTTTCGAGCATTTCTATTTCGTTTTAGCTGGAACTGTGGGATGCGGGCAGGTATCATACCATTTCCCTGTTATTTTACCGCAGTTGTTCGCTTGTACTTCCCTGCGTGTCAGATACGTTCCCGAAGCAATGCGCATTGAAACGCCAATTCATGCGCGAATTATCAAAATACCTAACTTTTGGAACGATATACGCCAGTGATTGTTGCTTTGTTTACATGTAGGGAAACAAGTTTGAATGGCTCATTAGTCACCGATCGAATTCGAATCGTTGATTTCCTTTCTAACCAAAAGTCAATGGGACGACAAAAAGCACTTTGATTTCGTTCTCGCTTTGTCGTTTTATCGCCGAGCAATTTCGTCATCTGTTTTATTGATGTGCCATACAGAATTAATGCGGAATATAATCGCCAGCAGGCTGACCATCAGGCGATTCGAAATTGGTCAAAACAATCATGGAAAGGAAGGAGCAATGACCCTCAGTTTCCGTCCATACTCAGAATCTTGTCCGCGTTATGTATCATGCCTCTGGCTCTAGGAGCTTTGCTTTTATAGAAACTGCTGGAACAAGGGATTGTCGAAACCGGTTATACTATGTATGAGAAACGCTGTGAAAAATTAACAGTTGAATAAGCGAACCATTCTCTGACGGTCCATATCGCATTGTCCATGGCTGAGTTTGATTCCTCCAATTGGATGTCCGCCTTCCGCTTTTTTACGATAATCCACTCTACAGTCGGGGTTATTATAGTGTCCTTTGACGAAGACTTTTCCTCAAAGCAAACGCATTTAAAACGTGAAAAAAAAAACGTTAAGCATAGTGGTCAGGTGTTGGCAGCCTATACTAAATGGAACCATATATGGTCACCAGATTGGGATAACTGTCAATGTTGAAAATGTGACCTCTATAGTGATATTGTTTCGAGTGTTTTATTTGGCGCGCAGTTTTATTGTTTGACGATTCTCTACATAACCCTCATTTAGTTTCATAAGTCTCGCTCTTCGCAATGCCATATGAATTTTGTTCTATCGTTTTATTGCTCTGAATCGATTCGGAACTTGTAACATATATAAAAAATATAGTTAGGAAAATTGCTTTTGCAAAATTTTTATGTTGACGAGTATTTGTGCAGTGTGTCAATGGCATGAAACAATTTGTTGAACGAACCAGTGAACATTCTCTTTGTTCTAAAAGCCATTTCAATCGTATCCGGATTGCACTGAATTTCTGGTGCACCAATGAGACCGTTGTCGTTATCCGCACAAATGCATAACTGAAAAATACAATTAAGGTTCGGTGTGGTCTATAGTACAACATTATGTGGCCTACCCAAGTTTGCCTAACTGGCGATCTGGGCTGATTCGGTTGCACATTGTTCCCGGACACAAGCCAGTCTGATGGAATCAGCGTGCTTTGAGATTTGATAAATTCTTCAGCGGAACGAATATACTTTGGGAAACACGAGGAACTTCAACATTTTTAGTAAAAAAAAATGCCTTTACTCTGTTCAGGGTTCGCTACGGAACGACCTTGGAATGTGAGAAATTGTTGATCTCTGACGCTTCATGGCCTGAATGATAGCATTCTAGGCTGGAAACATATCGCTCAGTGAATTCGAAAGAAATCACCTAAATGACATTTAATTAAATAAGATGATCTCGAAAAAGTCGAAAAGGAAATTTCATGTTTTTCGGCAAAAGAACATGTGAAATAAAATCACAAAGATTTGATGCAATTTTGGTTGGTGGCATTCCTCTACTGTACTTCGTCGTTTGCTGCATGCATTTTGTGTGACACTACTGTTTATACAGAGAACTAACAACCTGAATAATCGAAGCGATCAAAACGAAGAGGAGAACATCATTGAAACAAGCATTTGTGAGGACCATACTTATGTGGAAACCCTGAAAATGTGATGTTTGAGTAAAAATACTGTACAGTATTTGCCTCTATCGAGATACAAAGCGCGCATATGTAATTCGCACAAACTCGAGCAGCTGAAAAATTGGCGGTGAAAAGAACAATGAAATAATGTAGCGAAGTGTATTGCCACGAGCGGCAGTGCTTGGTAATTCGTTAGTGATGCGGATAAATCAAATAAAGAATGGTTTAGAAGTTCGATCAAGTGTTCGATTAGTTCCAAAAATAATTGACGCCTAAAATGTGCTATAAGCATCAACAATCGAAATCTCAATTTCAGGCATTTCAGGCATTACTGAACACTTGCTTCGTCATCGCCAGGAATTGGTGTCTGGTCAAAGATTCATCGAGCGTAACCCTCGCTCGGTTCTCAGGTGATATATGGATGAGAGTAAACGCGTGAAATTTGGTGGCATAATGGACCAAGCGATAAATTTGTGTTTTTGAAGGCTTGCGCAGTAATTTTTCAGAAAAAAAAACGCTGCAATGACTGTAGCACTTGTTCATTTACTTTCTATCAGTCACATGTGAATGCTCAGCAATATGAAAACCAGAACGAAGCTAGACTGGTTATGCTTCCAACTGACAAGTTGACGTAAGAATAGCACCCGAACGGTTGCAATAAACAGTCGCAAAGAAATAGCGTTGGATAATAAAAATTGCCGTCTTGAGAAGTAGTTCTGAACGATACGTAAAATTTGCTGGCCATTCCCATCCAGACGTCCAGAAATTTGTGATATCTTCGGCTAAGAATTCAAATGTTTTGTGCATGCTCCATTTTTATTGTAGTTGAAGACATAAAGAGTTTTATGAAAACTTCGCGACGTTGTTCGTTGAGCATTAGCAAACAGGTTCAGTAAGTTAGAGTCGACCAAGCAAAAGGCTACTGAGATGATTACGTTTAAGTCGGAAATCTAATTAAAGACTGTCAGCTTGATCATCAGCATAACATTTATTATTATGTATTGCAGTGGCTAAACTTGAAGTAGTGTGAACAACGATTACCGACGATATTAGAATCCCAAATTGCAATTTAATCAATGCATTAAAATCGCAGAAAACGCACATACACACACGCTCACGCGCACACACACACGCACACACATACGCACACGCGCACGCACACGCAAACGCGAACGCACATGCACACGCATACGCACGCGCATACGCACACGCATACGCACGCACAGACAAGTACCTTGCACGAAACCATGATCTTTAAGCGAAGAAACAATGCTATAATCGCAGTCGAA
This sequence comes from Toxocara canis, assembly GCA_000803305.1. NCBI lineage: Eukaryota > Metazoa > Nematoda > Chromadorea > Rhabditida > Toxocaridae > Toxocara > Toxocara canis. The sequence continues at coordinate 398,343 of JPKZ01001450.1, read as the reverse complement.
ACAATGCGATCACAGAAATAGCAGTAGAGCAAAAATTGGAAAACGATGTGCTAGTCGTGTCTAAAAATTCAACTCAACCGATCGATGTACAGCTTCATTTGGTTTTTAAATCAATAAATAACCGATGAGAGCTAAAAGACTATAATCTGCGCATGATGGATGAGTTTTCCATTTCTTAAATGTGAATAAGCACTTGCTCGCTACGTGAATCTAAGCTAATGACTATAGACGTCATAATAAAGAGTTGGCAGTTAGCCACTCTGGATAAGTACTTTTCGAACTAGTTGAGCAGTCGTTATCAATGCGATCGCCCGCAATCGAAATTCGGCATGGCAAACCTGAAGAAGCGTCCTCCTCGATGTCTGAGCTGCAGAAAATGATTAAAAACGTTTATACTAAACCGATGTCAACATGGCAACTATGAATATGCGTCTTTTTTGCTAGTTCTACTCAGGTTAGTGCCTAATAACGGTATCAGAAAGAAAGGAGTCCTAATTTGCAAATCCGAGTAAGCCTCTTCATTAGAATCTGAAAGATTTTTTTGGTTAAGAGCGTTTACGAAAAACGATCCTTCATTTTAGTACAACAGATTTTGCGTCATCGTTATTTTCTGAACTTAAGTTTATAACAGGAAACAGTAGCAACATATGGATTTCCAATTAGCACAACTGAATAAATGTTTCTGTTTCTATTCGAACTTAGATGCTGACTGAAAACGACCACATTACACGGTTTTCGGTTCGCCAAATCCGAATAAGTGTTTTCCTCAATACTTGAAATTGAACTAATGACTAGAGGCGATCGCAATAAACGGATATGAATTTGGTACTTCGGAGTAAGCGCCTTTCTCACTATTCGAAGTTGACTCGTTCGTTGAAGACGGTCGCAATAAACGGATCTTGAATTTGGGAAATCTGCATAAGAATTCGCACAGTTTACGAACTTGAGTTACTGGCTAAAAGGGGTTCCGATTAACTGAATGTCACTTTGGGAAGCCTCAATAAACGTCTAACTCACGACCTGAGCTTAAGGTAATGAAACAAAACGGCTGCAATAAACGTCACTAAATGAACCTTAGATTATCAATGGAAGCAGTCACAGTAATCAGTTTTTGAATTTGGCAAATGCGAAGAAATGTTTTCCGCGGTATCTGAGCTTGAGCTAATGAGTGAAAGCGACTGTGGTAGACGACTTCTCAGTTTGGCAAAATGGGAAAAGTGCCCCAGGCACTCTATGGAATTGAGGTAGTTAGGAAAAACGTGACCTATTGCGGTGTCTGCAAATCTACAAGTTTGAATAAGCGTCTTTAACACTATTTGACGTTGAATTACTGAGTAGTAACTTTCGCAGTTAAATTGACTTTTCATTTTTTTAGCTCTGACCAAGCATCCGATTTACTCAGCACAGTTTGATGGCAACAACGACCCCAATAAGCGAGTTTTCTATTTCGCAGAACCAAACATTCGTCTTCGTTAGACTTTTTCATTTTAGCTAACCCCTATACATGGTCGCAGTAAATAGCTTTCTTAGTTGCCAATTCTGTACACCGCTTTTCAATTCCACCCTATTTCAGCTTCAGTTAACCTCTCAATATGGTTGTGATAAACGGCTTTTCAATTTGACTAATTTGAACAAGCGCATTTTTACCATACAAACTTGTACGAACGAACAAGAACGGTCTCTATGAGCGGATTTCCAGTTCTATAGATCTCTCTGGAGTCTACTTCGCTTTTTTGTATGCCATCTTGTGTTGATCAGTGAATAAAGACGATACGGAAAATTGCGATCGGCATAAGGAGTTTACATTTTCATTATTCTAAAGTTTCGAACAACTTGTAGAAACCTAAACAACTTATACAGTTCGTATTATATAGTACACAGTTAGTACTGTAGAAATCACTCGATATTCTCAAATCGTTATGCCAATTTGGTGCGTGCAAACGGAATATGAACGCAATCCACCAACATTACAATAAGTTGCAGCTGCCTTTGCGACAAAGAAAAGTTTTCTTTTGCTAAGGGTCCGATAATGGCCGAACAAGAAACGTAGCTCGAACGGTTTACGAAATTGTTACCGTAAGAGCAACGTTAAGCGCTCCGATTCCGACTCCATTACAATAATAGAGCATCGTCGAGCGTTGTCTAGTGAGTGACGCTTGTGGGTTGATTGAAGCCTATTTAAGGACTCATATTCGTTACGATATATTCGAGGTCAACAGGTATCGTTGCGTTTATCTTGTCCGGCTTAATGCGACTGCCTGACTTAACTACGGTCGAAACCAAAAAAAGCACATTTGCAGTCGAGTTTGAAGCGCTGAAAGTCGCAGCCTTCAAATATCCATCATGGGGCCCTAAGGTATCCAGAGATATATTTAGATTGCTCATTGTCACCAAGAAAATGATTTTTAGCGCAACAGCCTGAAGTATGTTTCATTTGTAATGCCACTATTAATTTCATCTTCGAATAATACAGAATTAGTTATTACAGAAACTATGTTCGGCACGTGAAGTGATAGATCGCAGAAGGCTAAAGCAAGATAACAAAGTTGTGTTACAAATAATTCCTAAATTCTTGCCTCGGCTGAGTGACGAAATGAGTAGAAACATTGCCCTGTAAGAGTGATCGAAGTTCTATTTGAGGGACGTTTACGAACCATGGGTTTGTGATTGTTACTGTCGTGCATTATATCCCTACGGGGTTTCCGTCAAGGCACGGCACTTAGCACTGAAAACCAGTTTTAAGAAGGAAGAGAAGAGCGACCCTTTCAGCGAGCCATCGGTGAGGAGATTCCAACGGAAAATGAAACTTAAGCGTCAATGGTACAATGGGGAATTCCAGTGGTACGGAGGTGAAAGTGGGAATTTTTCCCGAAGAACCATACAGGAGATCACAATTTCCATTGCAGGCACATTGGTTTTTACTGTTAAGTATCCCTATATGTTCCGGGTCAGCAGTGACCCATATTACATAATTAAGTGTATGAAGAGTTTAAAGCCAATGAGGAGGTTTTCCATTGGCATTACAAAACAGGTAGCAGCCCATAACGCAACCGCATTAAGGAAAAGAATCATCACAAATTGATATCCTCTTGTCTGAAACCAAAAAAAAACGCCATTTCGATCCTCTGAAGGCCAAATATTTAGTAACATACGAGATTCGCACGTGAAGTGATAGATCGCAGAAGGCTAAAGCAAGATAACAAAGTTGTGTTACAAATAATTCCTAAATTCTTGCCTCGGCTGAGTGACGAAATGAGTAGAAACATTGCCCTGTAAGAGTGATCGAAGTTCTATTTGAGGGACGTTTACGAACCATGGGTTTGTGATTGTTACTGTCGTGCATTATATCCCTACGGGGTTTCCGTCAAGGCACGGCACTTAGCACTGAAAACCAGTTTTAAGAAGGAAGAGAAGAGCGACCCTTTCAGCGAGCCATCGGTGAGGAGATTTCAACGAAAAATGAAACTTAAGCGTCAATGGTACAATGGGGAATTCCAGTGGTACGGAGGCGAAAGTGGGAATTTTTCCCGAAGAACCATACAGGAGATCACAATTTCCATTGCAGGCACATTGGTTTTTACTGTTAAGTATCCCTATATGTTCCGGGTCAGCAGTGACCCATATTACATAATTAAGTGTATGAAGAGTTTAAAGCCAATGAGGAGGTTTTCCATTGGCATTACAAAACAGGTAGCAGCCCATAACGCAACTGCATTAAGGAAAAGAATCATCACAAATTGATATCCTCTTGTATGAAACCAAAAAAAAAACGCCATTTCGATCCTCTGAAGGCCAAATATTTAGTAACATACGAGATTCCAAATATTCGGCGGTAGCTGAAGATGCGTAAAAATTTAGCGGAATCGAAATTGTCCGTATTTGCAAAAAAATTTCAGGTTTTCATGGCATACTACTTAGTAGTGCAAGTACGCACGACCTTATAAGAAGCAAAGTTGTTAGCGGACGAAAAATCGCAAGCTGTAATAGCCGTTCTGAGCCCTATCTCCTTCCAAGTCACATCTCACATGTTACGTTCGAGAGGCTTCCGTTATCACGGCCCAGCTATTGTATATATTTGGTGATTTTAGAGGCAAGTTAGATTTGTGTCATAAGCAGTTATTATAAAATAAGTTAGTTGTGGTCAATGCTATGAACAATACAAGGTGGCGAAACATATCAGAATGTGTGAACGATGGCGTTTTTTGCGAACTCGTTGCATATCAGCAATGATCTCGTATAGAAACTGTTGAACCAAACCAAAACTGCTTTAGGGTTGCAGAACATGTAGTAGTTTAGCGCACCAGATTAAGACTAAGAAAGATATGGTGATTGTTGCTTCCTGGCTTCCTGGCTTGGTACGCCAGATTACCACACAGATGCATAGATAAACCACAACGAACAGATGTAGGTAAATAATCTCGTATACGCACCATGTGAAGGCCTTTTTCCTCGAAGATCCCTGTCCACCACACCTCCCCTCCCCTATCTCCTCCCTACCCCGCGTCCACAGCATTATTTTAGCTGTGTGAGGGGTGCGGTGACTCCATTTCGTTTCACTTGCAAAAAGTTTTTTTGGCTCTAAAGTTTAAACATTCTCAGAAATTGCAAGCAAATATTTCAAGACATAGATTTAAACCACTTTTTCCCTACTGTCTTATTCGCTCTGTCAACTTCCGAAATTTTGCTATAACCTTGCAAAATGGAAATTTCCTTCTTTTCGAAAACGTTTTGCTACGCTTTAGAAAACTTTCAGCTCAAAAACGCGAGGATGTCTATTTTTATAGGTTGTGACAATGCTTGTACTATGATAACTTCCTGGTAACTTTACTTCCACACTAACCGTAGCAAGTTGACTATAACCTCTCCATCATGCTTCCGTTGAAAATTTGTCGAAAATTTGTAAAAGCAATTTCAGCGGCTGCTAGCAAATTGCGATCGCCGGAAGCTCAGCTACACTTCACGTTCGCCCAATTGGGGTCAACTAGCTACACTCCAGTCGTATTTTATTTATTCGACCAAAATTTTGAAGAGAAAAAAGAGGCGAATGAACCTTAGAGAACGGCGAGTGTATGTGAAAATCCATACCGGAAAAAAAGGTATGCAAACAAATTAGCAGAAGGATGTTCGCACAAACGCTTACGACATAAGACAACATTTATTATCAACGCAAATTTTTGCATTCTGTTCAATTCTATTCGATGTGTGAGCGCTCTCTATTTTGCGTTCTTTTCATACGCTCTAGTCTCGTTCGCTCACTTTCATGGAATAATTATTTATTTTCTAAGTGATATGAAGTCCTTCCTGTAGGAAGTAGGGACAAAGTAGACATGCCAATTGTGAAAATGTATACCATAGGCTTCAGTGGACAATTATCTCTTCTACACGTAAAGCACAGTCGCTTTTTTGGCATTATGCATCCAATTTAGAACCAATTTACTTTGGGAAACTTACTATTCTCTTCGAAAAGAAAACCCTACTATGTTGAACAAATTGTGAAGACATTAGGTAGTGTTGTAAGTTTAAAAGAGTTACCGATAAAGCGGCTACCTTTTCCAGAAATAACCCTCATGACAGAAATGACTTGTTAAAGAAGGAATCTAAGAGGATTAGCAGCACAGCTATGAAGGTTTTCTTCGTAGTATTGCGTTCGCCTTTGATGGCAGTATTTATAAGATCCGCTGTTCTTCGATCTTTTGCCGTGGTCGGACTAGCTGTGTGCATTCTTTACAGTGAGTCCGGTCTAGCAGGTGCAATCGACTTTTTGAGACCAAGAGGTAGAGTGATGAATACAAGGGTACAGCATCTCCTAAACGAATAGGCGTAAGTTGTAAAGAAAATGTCACATGAGATTAGCTGAACTCACCAAACCAGAATAATTTTACAATGACGTTTATTTTATCCCCAGCTTAAGCGATATGAACTAGTACTATGCGGACGTTGGAAAAGTTATCGCAAGGAACAACTGTTTGAACCGGTTATTCGTTGCGATATTCGTCTAATAAACGAAAGTTTAGAACTGAAACCATACGATGTGAAATCTTCCAATGGATTCATATGCAAACAATGCGGAAAATAGAAATGTGTATTTGCAAGCGTTTCGGCGACATCATGATGCATTATTGAGAGAGAATTTAATAACACAACGACAATGTAGCCCCTCAATTTGCTGCGAGCAATCGGCAACAAAAACTCTCCTCTGTGGAGACAAATAAACGTATCACATCCATCGATTATCCATCCGAGGTCATATAGGCAAATAATCGGAACTGAGTTCTAGACGCCTAGTACAACGCACATATGATTTGCCTATATCGGCTGCTTTTATTGCCTATTCTTAGCGGACGATGGGTGCACACGCCAAAGACAGAGCTCTGAGATCGACTGCAAATAAAGCATAGAGAGAAAAGTTATTCCCCAAAAGACACTGACCCCTGTCGTTTTATATTTATCATATTCTCAGTGCAGTGGAACTTCATCAGTTTTTATTGCACCATTCTAACTGTTCAATTTTTCCACTATAGAAATGAACTTATCACATATCTTAGCAATAATTTGCGCAGTGCCTGGGAGTGATGTGAAAAAGAGCGCAAAAACTAATAGATAATGTTGTCCTTTCTTAAGGAGGTTTCAAGATCGGGTCAGAAAAATGTAACATTTATAAAGATTGTGCTTCTCACAACTGCGGAAGGAAGCATCCATCTTATGCATGCTCTCAATGCAATAGTGACCAGCTCAATCATTACATATTATGTTCTTAAACAAGACGCTCATTCATTCAAGAAAAAGGTTGCTAATTGCAAAATTCATATGTAAAGCAATCATCAACGGCAGATTGCGGTTTTTGTTAGCTGAACAACGCGAACATAGCTGATTACGGTCATTGAGCTGATTACGGTCAATGAGCTGATTACGGTCAATGAGCTGATTACGGTCAACGGCAACGCAATGTTCCATAGAAAAATCCCTTTTGGAAGTTACCCACAGCTAAACATGAACTATCCAACTACGTTTATGTGTACGTATATTGTAGCAGTTTTCGGCACAGATGAGGAGGATGGAAAAGGAGGTTCCCATGAGAAAATCGGAAGGGCCAATCCATGGGTCCCTCGAAGGAGTACTTTGTTCGAGTAAGGGAAAGCGAAAGTGCAACCGCGTTCAGTAACTGGGGGAAGTTGTTCTTTTTGCCAAAAAGCACTCCTTTAGAACACTAAACGGTTAAATAAATGCCTGTTTATTTTTCTTAAAAATCCAAATCGCCTCGCCCTTTGCCGAAGCGCTCACAGATATATAAATGAATGTCTCATCATGCATGCCAATTCATTTGAATGGCATTTCCTACAAAGAGGAAGCCATCCATACCCAACTACTATTCGATCTTCAAGCAAACACTCGAAAACAATGTGTTGTTGCAGTTTCGTTTTCATTACTTCTGATCAGACCTTCACAAACTCGTTTTTAATCAAAACTCATACATGGAAGTTAAATTTTAAAAAAAACTTCATTTAAGTAAATTTAAAAAAACTTCATTTAAGTTCGAAACAATCTTTTTTTTTCTTCGAAACTGTCTTTCATTACAATTCTCAAGCGCACATAAAATAGGGAGAAACGTATAGCAAAAGAGTTTAAGTTTTAGTGAAAAGAGTGGAGGAAGTATTATCGGAGGCCCACCATTGAAATGCATGAATGCGCAAAGACTGTAATAACAATATTCCATCCACATAATTCAGTAAGTTCATGCACAACTTGGGAGCTTCAGACTACAGGAAATAGGGGCTTACATACTGAAATCCTTTCGCTAAGTTTTTCTTGGCGAGTTGAGTTGCGTTGAGAAAGGAACTTAAAGTATTGCTATTGATAAACCTCCGACGACCGTTTGAATCAGCATGTTCAAATCGGTATGTGTGAGGAAGGGTAAGTTCCCCTCTCCCCCCCCCCCTCCACCATTCCCTCTCTCCCTCGAAATGTGTGAATTACTACCGGTGAAAATGCTTTTACCAAAGTGTCAAAGAAAAAAAAAACTGGCCAACGACGATCTTGAAATTCAAGCCATTTAAGTGCGATAGTGAGGGCACAAAACGCGCTAACGACGTTAACCTTTTACGCAACCTAATTGATTCCTTGCCGACCGATGCGATGCAATACATGTACAGAGAATTGTTGTAAAAATGTTGTAAAATGCTACATGGGGAAGTATGCTAGAGTTTTATGTTAGCGTCAGACAGCATAGCATATGATATACTATGGAAGTTTCTAAGTGCCTCGCTTATAATTATAATTGTGACTTTTCACATAAATAAACAATTAAAATAATATTTCTATTAAATGGCCCTTATTAAAAAAATTAAGGGCAATAAAATATAAAAAAGGAGTTAAACATACTGAATGGAATACATTGTTTTAGAAGCAGCGCTAGATTGCAGAGAATAACAGATTTTAGCTTCGGCGCAATTTCTACATTCTTGAAACGCAACAAATATGCAAGCGATTCATTCTAACATTTCCAGAGGGAAAGTTTTAAAAGCCCTATTGAAGTTTTCACTGCTTTGGCGATTCGGCAAATTTGTGCTTGTGAAGCGCGTTATGCCGTCGTCGTGCTTGTGTGTTCAAGTCCGTGTGTTTGTTTTTCTGTCCACCAGAATATCCATGTGATAGTTTAAAAACTCGAAAATAAAAAGATAATAAAGCTTAACGGTAAAATAATAAACTTTTTGAAAATCATAAAAGCTAGAATGATGAAGGTTCAAATCATGGAAGCTTCTCAATCATAAATAGTTGACATTTGAAAGAGACGGCGTTCACCCCATGATCAGCTTTAGTATGCTGTAGCCCTCCCCCCCCCCCCCCCCCCTCTTTTTATCCTACCATCTTCCGATTTTATTCATCAACTCGTAACCAAAGACACGCAAAGATGATGAAAAACCTTGAATGTATTTCGGGACTGATCAAGTCAGATTTTTTAAATCGGTCGTACCTCAAAAGCTATTACTCCCATAGTGTGCACGTAGCTGGTAGTGTTATGAATAAAATTCGTTTCGATTACACGCTGAAATGAATCACCGCTCTGAGCAAATTTGATCGACACCGATTGTCGTGCATCTATGATGGTTCGAAGCGATGGATACCACTATTGAAAAAATAACTTTCCTCGAATTTCTCGAATTCTCGAACGGAGTAGACGGAATCGTTTAGGCTTACTGTGAAACGATCAAATATGCTTTTATTTTTTTCCTGCAATGTCTTGTCCTCGAGTTATTGTTACTTGAATTAGTACACTCCTCTCCTCCTCCACAGTAGGCTGTCCTCCTCCATCCCCTCTCCCTGACGGCAACTTCTTGTCAGGGTCCCGTAACTCGGCATTAAGCTGTGAACTGATGTTGGCAGTATGAAATATACCCGTCAAAATGTGTAAAACTGCCTGTGGTTGAAAGCGTGTGCTTAAAACCTCGTTCCTGATTCACAGTAACAACTCGAAAGCTGGCCAAAAAAAGGGCTCCCTAGGATGTTTTTGAAGTGATTTGACATGCGCTTTGGGTCTTCATCATTGCATTACACGGATTTTATATCAAAACAGCGCATTGCATTGCGTTTTAGGGATTATATATCAAAACATCGTATTGCGTTGCATTGCAGGGAATACCTATCAAAACATCATGTTAATATTAGCATTTTAGGAAATGGAACAGAGCGCTATAGTTTTCTTCAACTCAGTTCATAATATTCCAAAACGGTAGAAAGAAATATGGGAAAAAATTGCAGAGGAAATTTGATGAGAAAAAAAAGTTCGCAGTGACATCTACCGAAGTGCAATTGAAAGAGATGGCTAAGAATATTTCTCAGCTTGTATGCGATTCAGATTTTAAAACACATTTAAGGTTTTGTTTCGCTTTTAGAGAAAAATGACAGTCATAAATGTGATTCGCTTGGGAAATCGGATGCCAACCTCTCAGCTCTTAGAAACATTTACAACGGCAACTCGGCCGCATTTCTCACTAGCGTCAAGAGCCATGCATACTGCTATAATTCCAAAAATCGTTCTATTAATCCGTTTTTCGAGTTATGCAATCAATTTCAACGATGATGGCTTATACCAGTTTTAGTTATCCAGTTAAAACGGTCAAAACTTCCATACAATCCAATAATAACGAAATGAGTTCAAGACAAATTGGCTTCATAGGCCTAGGAACGACGCCTTTCATGTAACTCAGAACGGCTCATGAAGCAATGTTGTTAAGCTTGACATCGTCTTCCTTTTATTTGAGATTCTAATTGTGTTTTTTTGTACATCAATATTCTTCTGCGCTCATCCACACCAAAAATCCGCATAATCGAATGTAGCAAAAAGAATAAATAAGAGTAGGCGTTATGCCTATCACAACGCATCAATTATTCTCTTGCAAAACAATCTTTAAAAAAAACGATGTGAAAGAACCTGCCCAGCGTTAACTGCAGCATAAACATAAATGAATCCTACAAAACTCATTGGAGCAATGGTTGCATCGCCAATGGGTACAATCGCATTCAACGGTGCTTGCTTTCTTTCCTCTTAGGACCAACCGGTTCGTAGAACGACGACCTTTCGACGATCTGTTTGCATTTTCTTACGCACAACCGGACATTGCTAGTTTGTCTTTTTCAAAGTGAAGTTCAATTTTAGGCACACTATGAACTTCATCCACTTGAAACTCGCAACCATCCATTGCTGCAGCCAGTTTCGTAAATTACACGTTGACAAAAAAAAGAACATATCCTAATCGATCTGACTGTTTGCACAGATGTTTCTATTAAGGTACAATTTTCTTCGATCGAGCCGACGAATGGGTAATCTGACTGACCGAAAAAAGCATGAAAATTATTTTGTATCTTTAGGTTGCCGAAATCTCCTCATCGATGGATTGCTAAATTAGCTTGAAGCTAGGTATGCTATGTAGATTATACATTATACGTACTGAACTTCGCGTAACTTTTTAGAAAGCTTCGATTGTTCCAGAACTGAAAATACCGACCATACGGAAACGCGCACAAATACATATAACCAAAGACGGTGACCTGGCGAATGCAAATTTCGCAAAATGCATAAAAAGTGGTGTGATGCAGAAAAAAAATATTTGCTGTGAAGATGTTGCAAGATGCACTCACTAGAAGATGTGCATGCAGCACAAAAATACATGATCTTATCATTTTTATGAGTTCTTTGTTAGACCCCCTTCAACAGCAGCGCAGCTGTGAACCAGAAATCTTAGAGCTGCCTTGTGCTGGTCGCAACAAGTGATAGAACTTGAACGAAATGGCTAGTACATTTTTTTCATGCATCGCCTCATCCTCTCCTACCAAGTACCGTTGGGTTCGCCGATGAGATGGTCGGACCAAAACTTCATGCAAATAATAAGGAAGAATCATGCAAACAAAAAAAAACTTCATGCAAACAATTTATAGTCGTTGTATCGTATTTGCAGATGATCTATTGCAGTTCCTTCGGCTGACAATGGTAGCTGATTTCAGCAAAAAAAAAACGGAAGCGTTTAAAAGTACTGTTAATCGTTTCATCCTTTTCTTGAGTAAGCAGCACTCATTGCCATCGTAACAAAAAATGAACAACATACATCACAATAAATGCGAACAACACTTATGTATGCGTTCAGTGAGCATTAAAGAACAAAACTGAAAGTTGAAAATGGCTGAACTGTTTGTTGCGATCGCTCAGAGGACAACAATCTATGGCGCCAGTGGAGCGAAAGGAGGAAGAGAGGCAAACCGCGCATTGAAGCGCTCACCGCCAAAGGTTGGCGATCCTCTATACGTACGTTCATTTAGAGGACACCGGAAATGCAGTGCGGGTGACTTCGTTCCCGGGTTGCCCTCACTAACCCTGCGACATTACTTTAACAATGATTGATATTAACGAGAAATAAATGGAACTGTTACATATGCAGGTCTTACAGATACACAATTTCTCATCAGTGAACAACAAATTTCGGGCATAGCTGCATGCACAATTCGGCTATTACTACTGATCGCGTAGACGATGTGAGTACCGTTCAAGAAGAGAATCGGAATGGAAGGACGACTATCTCCGGATTGTCAACAGTATGCAGGCCTACCTTAGACTCTGAGGATTTGATCTTTGCTCTTGCGCATATTTGTATGAACTTTACTTGAGAAAATTCCGCCAAAATTGATGCAATTTTTTTGTAAACTACTGTTTTTTAATCTCGCTCTCTGTTTTTAAGATATTTTACGCTATATTTATCAGTGCATTATATGCGAGCGTTTATTTCTGTTTTCACGTTCGTCTCCTTGACATCATCCAGATTGCAAAGATTTTACAGCCATGGTCATTTGATTTCCAAGCATTACATATATATATATTTGAAGAGGACAATTCTACTAAAATTTAAGCGATAAGACATTTCGGAACTCTCATGCGCGACGCGACGAAACAACTTGAAATTTGTTTAGGGCATCTCTGCTGAGGAGTAAGTAGTTGAACTAAGTTGAAAGCGTCTAATTTACATAGCAAAACAGCTACTCTGGTTTTTCGTGGAGTTGTAATTAAAACTAACTGATTTGTTTGCTTCGTTGTTGCTTCGCCAATGATATATAATTACGATCCATTCCGGATGAAAGCAACAAAATATGCTGAAATTTTTTGTTCCAGGAACAACATTTCTTTGCCACACGTTTGCATGTGATTATTCGAAGATAAATACATATTTTGGTGAGAGTAAAATATGACTTCATTAAACGAATCAAATATAACCTTGAAGATTTCTTAGAGTGTCAACAACCTTGTATATTGTTTTCTATTGAATATGCTGACCTCTTTCAAAATACGTTACAAACTGTTCGTACATCGAACCCTTAACGGATTGTGAGAGTGGAACAGTGCTGATTTCTCTTTTCCGTTCAATGATAAATGAGCAAAGTCATACAAATGCGCATGGCTCGTACAATGAATTTAGATCATCTGTTGAACTGAGGTCACTGATGGGTGGTATTTTGCAGGCAAACATTAGTTGCATGTCACCATCAATGAAACTTACATACATACATGCGAGAAAGGCGCAACGTGTTTTTCATAGGAGCCGAAGAGGCGTGCGATTATGTATATGGGAGTATGCAATGCGCACATCATTGCGCTTGGCTCGTCTCGTGTCGCACAAAGCCTTAATAGAATTGGACCTCAAGGTTGCCTTATTGCAGATCAGACAAGCGAAGCGAATGCAAACACGTGCGAGCTGATAGCGCTTCAGTTAATGCCCTCTAGAGACCCCGTTTTTCGGTGAGCCATCTTCAAAGACCCTCACGGAAAGTGATTCCCTGGATTTATGCGTGCAGTACCTCTCCCTTTCATACCTCTGTACGTAGTAGCTTTTCGATTAAGAGCTGTTCAAGCTTTGCTTCAAAAACTCTCAACAACATTTGTTCCTCGGGGTGATTTTCCTACTATCTGGGCGTCTTCGACTAAATGAAAACCCATCTGTGAATTGGTGTTTACTTTTTTTTCGCCCAAATCCTAAGCTAAGTTGCATTCCTAATTCATTCTTTCTTCACCGGAAATCACTCTTATCACAGCATTAGTCTGGACGTACTCATCACTTGATACCCGATCACCATCTCTTTACTAGCGAGTACTTACCAAATCATCGAAGAGCCCCACTGCAGTAAGCACACCCATGTGTGTCGTCCACTCAACGCTCTTTGATAACGATATATGAGGCATCCAAGGCATAGTGTACTATATATCTTAATACCACTTTAAAGCCGATACCAAATGGGAGGTGCCCCATTTGGTCCTGCGTTCCGAAAATGCGTGTACCCGCGGAAGCTGAAGGGGGTGTTTTTCTCATCTCCATTCTTTTCTGTAGGCTTTTCTGATGTCCTTGTCTATGCGTCTCATACAGATCCTTGCTTCTTCACCGTATCCAACTAGCTGCTGAATTGGCATGCCAAAAAATACCATAAAGGAGGAGAGGGGGGGGGGGGGGGGGAGGCAAATATCCCGAATCACGATCGCTCAGTTACGCACAAACATTTTTTTTCTGCGGGCAGCTTTGATCACGTTACTAGCTTGTGTGATCACACTATGACTCAAGAGCAACTGCAAGCCCAATATATTAACGTTATCCGCCTACAGTCTTTAAAAATCTGGTGCTGAGTAAACATTTTGCCAGCTACAGTTGACAGCATTATCAACAACTCATACTAAACGAGTATTTTCCCAACTCCAAATTGACGTACATGCTCTAAAAAAAAACTCACACTTAGCGAAATATCTTCGCTAATAAATGAGCGATGAAAACAAATGCTCACGCATGTGCATTGCAATTATGTGTTAATGAGATCACAAGCTGATTAATTATTTGCCGGAAGATGTTCAGAAATATGCATTGCTTGTCTTCAGCAAACTAAAATGATCGTAAAAGATCGAAGATTTTGCTGCAAAACAATCATTCTATGTTTGTGTTCGAACTTCTCTCATATATAGAAATCTTTAACGAACAGTGATGATGACACAATTATGAATAGTGAGACTTCGTTCCCAAAAAGGGCGAATATGTGCACACTTCTGAGTATGTTTTGTTTCTTGAAATTGAGTTCTTATTCGAATTGATAATATTTTTCTATACTTCTATGCTGCTTAATTAAAATTTCGTATTCGAAGCACCCAGTAACTTAACCAATTATTTTGCAAAATTCAGTCCCTAGCTTTAATTATTATTCCAACTTATAGTGTGCCAAAGTGAGTCATTATAAAATTTTAAAACATGATTTAGGGGGATCAAGACACTATAGAATTACGCTTCAGTCCCAGATCACACTAATTCGCTTTTCGACGATACTACGCAAACTATAAAAACCGGTTACCACGATACACGAGCTACGACTACGGATTGAGCTGTCTTAACGAAAAACAGTAGGAAAATGGATCTGCTCAGCTAAAGTTTCCAACTTCATTTACTTTACATTTCCTTTACTTCTTACTAAGGTAAAAGAGGCGCGCATTAGATGTATCTGATGGAAGTGCTTTCTTCCTTCCATCTCAGCTGCGTACGTCCAATCAAGTAAAGCTGAAGGAACACATCGAACGGCGAATTTGTAAGGATAGTGCATCACTTCGAATAGATCCCTCTTCAGAATAGCTTTCCTCTCAAACCGGGAAACCACTGTCGATTTGGAGTCTTCCTTTAAAAAAAACAACTACGAACTACTATGGAAATCCCTACTGAAAAAGCAGCTCAGTAGAACGAGAAATTCCCCCGTCAGCCTTTTTTCGACGTGGCTACACCTGAAACGTATCCTCCGTAGCAAACTGTGAATTGTATAGCCTTTGGGGGCTCGTTTGAGTTAATACGGCGGTCTAATATCGCTTCACTCCCGCATCATAGATTCTGCAGCATATACCAGAGAATCCAGAAAGAGAAGACCATTGGGACAACGCCGCGCTGTCTCAGTTCACCCATAATTCACCCTTAACCCTAAACACGTGCTTTAGTAAATTTGCAGTTGCGAAACGCATCATTGCGACATTGTATCTGTTCAAATGTATGCAAGGCCAAACTGGAATGAGACCAACGACCGAACCGGAACTGGAATGCCGCTTTTCCCAAGTGGCCCAGCTAGGACTGAAATGCTCGTTTTCCATTTAGACCGGACCGGTAGACCAGATTGGAACTGAAGGGATTTCGGGAAGCTACTTAGAGACCACATAGTTGATGGGAAGGGCCAAACGCGCAGTCTGCTTTTATTTGGAATACGGCTGTTCACAGGAGGGACTTATCTTATATAACACATGAAAAAACGGTACATCAATACTACTGATAAATATGCAATCTGAAGCATGTAGAGCATAAAGATCGCATCTGGGAGGGCAAGGGCACAGCACGTTCAAAATGAGCGAAAATAATTCCCACGGAGGTTGTGCGGAAAACAAACTGGAAAAACTGGTGATGAAAACTCTGAAGAACATCTTGTATTTCTATGAACTATACTTCTGCTGCGATTATTGTATGGCGCAAACGTCACAGTACAAACGTCCATCACGGCCATCAGGCAGGAGCTGTTAAGCCTGAGAAGCCTGAAATAAGAAAGCTTCAAACGCGCCTTTTCCTTTTCGGATAATTGAAATTTTTTTCAAAGTGGCTTCATATTCCGAAGAGAACAATTCTGTTTTTTCGGCATTCTTCCCATTCCGGAAGCGCCCAAAAGAACGAGTAATATTCGTGAGTACGTGAAAATTATTTCCGCCAAGCAGCAGATCCCGTAGAAAAGTCATCGAAGCTTTAAAACTTGATAACGAACGGTGTAAAAGGATGTGAAGGACCGGGAAATTGCAAGCGATCATACCAACTGAAAAGCGCAAGATGGCAGTTTATTCTAACGACCAACTTTCTCAACAATAACAAAATAGTAGCAGTGCTAGACGACAAATGCAACACCTTTCAACTCATCACCAACTTCCGCCGCTATAATGTTTAACATTGATTGTACGACTGGTTTGGAATACACACTCTAGCGTAATTTGTTCCAAAAGTAGGAACGAACGAAATGTCAGTTCCGAGTATAATTTTGGTATGAAAGCTAGAGCAGTATAACCATGCCGTTGTGATAAGGGGGTCACAGAACGGATGACACTTATGCAACAAGTGAAAGTGTCAGCAGATCGCAAAAGTAAGCCATACGTCGCATGCGGTGCTGAACACGCGAAAATACACCGTATATGAAAGGCATGTGCCTTATTTGCATGTGCCTTATTTTTTCATTTTGAATTGAACATTTCTATTGACTGAGGCACAATTTCCATAGCCAGCGTAATAACAGAAAGTCAAAGAAAGTACAAAATAAAGAACACGATATAAATAGGATAAGAATGTAAAAACTCAATTAAACAAAGAAGAGCAGAGGAATCATAGGAACGATGTCACCCAAACGCTTGCAAAAGCGGTGTTGTGCTCGCGATATTTGATTCCACGGTATTATTGGCTCAAAAGGCGTTTTGTCTGTAATTCCTATTTCGCTGCAAACCGCTAATCAACATGCTTCGTCGAAAGCCTGAATACAAGAACACCCGTACAGTACACACAGTACAAAACGTACGGACGGTAGCAGCAGATGGTACAGCACAGTACAAAAGGTACGAAAATTTTTCGAATCAGCAACATCACTGCTACTTCGCGTTATTTCGACACCGCGTCCTTATTCTGCGTACCCATTGCGTTTTGGAATCTGCTTTCGTCTCATTCCACTTATCCAGCTAGGCTGTTCACTACGCTTGTGT
Organism: Toxocara canis; assembly: GCA_000803305.1. Lineage (NCBI taxonomy): Eukaryota > Metazoa > Nematoda > Chromadorea > Rhabditida > Toxocaridae > Toxocara > Toxocara canis. The sequence continues at coordinate 381,068 of JPKZ01001450.1, read as the reverse complement.
TCTTTTACAGTTTCAGATTATAAGCCCCCAAAAAAGAACTGAAATGAAAAAAGGCATCCAAATGACACATGGAACCTTAAATAACATGGAAATTGGAATGTTCCTATTGCACATGAATATACATGTACGTATATATCGAATGATCGAATGTGCTTCTTTGACTACATATCCCTCCGGCAGTTTCAGTGTGAGAACCGTGAACGCCAAGGATACGAAATTTGGTAGGTAAAACCCGTAGTGCCTCAACCGTCATATCCTATAACCGACTTTTAACCGACTCATTGACTCGTTGAAAGTGAGCACATTGAGATGCCAGAATTTTGCACCGTTGCATTTTCTGTTCAGTTGCAATCACATAGTTGCATCCAAATGCATTCGGCCAGTTGCAATTGCACAGTTGCACCCAACTGCGTCCGAATGCATCAGACCAATTGCAAATGCGCAGTTGCATCCATCCAGTTGCTTCCAAATGCATCTGGTCAGCTGCAATTGCACAGTTGCATTCAGTTGCATCCAGCTGCGTGCAAATACATCCGGTCAGTTGTAATAGCACAGCTGCACCCAGTTGCATCCAAATGCATTCGGTCAGTTGCAATTGCACAGTTGCATTCAGTTGCATCCAGCTGCGTGCAAATACATCCGGTCAGTTGTAATAGCACAGCTGCATCCAGTTGCATCCAAATGCATCTGGTCAGTTGCATTTTTCGCCGAACGGGTGCCACATGAAAGCATATCCTAAGCGTAAGATTTGTGCAAACGCTCGGTTCATTTACGATAAGAAATTCGACTTTTGTTGGCACTTTAGGCGAACGGCTGCCAAAGCACAAATCGCATCATCTCGTTCTTACTTTTTCCATTAAACTTCGACAACCAGTAGGATTGCTATTACGGTGGTCACGTGGATCATCAAAATCTCTGCCTTCCATTTGCACGTTTTACTTTGCCCATAACGATGGAAACCGACGCGCTGATTCGAATCTTCTGCTTTAACAGATGCCAATCGTTGGAGTTCCGCTCTTATACAGTTTAGTTTTTTTTTTGGCCATATGCATGTTCATTTTATTAAAAAACAACGCTGACCCGTAAACGAGCAATTCTCGTGTTGTTCGCTTAATATGAAACTGTGGCTCGCTATGTTAAATTTTGCACATGCGACCTGCGCTACTAATGAATTCGATCTTCATATACCCACCAAAGCCAATTTGGACTGCCTTCCACTTCTTTTTTTATGACGGCAAACTGGTAGGTTCCTTTCGAAACAACTAAAATGCACGCCAGGAATCTAGCGCAATGTGCGCTTCAATGATTTCTTAAGCTAATCGCAAATGCATTCAATTTTTGTCACACATATAATCGCCTGTACAAATCTTCTTACTGAAGATTGACCAGATCAGTCGAGTATGCATTTCGATCGCTGAACGTGCGCGTAAATGTCGATTACGAAATTTGAGCATTTTAAAGTGCATGCAAGTTTTTCTGCTCCTTTATGCATGCATCAGCAGATCAGCTGGCTTGAAATCAAGTATAAGAGTTGATCTAAAGCTGAAAAATAAAAAAATATTAAATGCCATAACGGCTTCAGCAGTTTTCGAGTTGTTTTTCGAATAGACAAGTAGGCACTTAGGTACAGCAACAGACCCGACTTGCCATAATCCTCAGTAAACTGCAATTTTGTTGGAACGTATAAAAAACAAAACTCCGTTTTGTAGTAACATAGATGGCCTGCGGAAGAAATTCTGTTAAAAATGCATAGCAAAGAAATGTTCGAATTCGGAGGATGCGCTCAGCCTTGACCGGTCACGATTCATGAACTTGTGCAACTCACGTATGCGCATTTAAATCGTACTTCAAAATTTTCGACGTTGGATCGACGTTCAGCGCTTTAACGGTTCTCATCAAATAGTACCGGTGCGTCCAATTTTCATATGAAAGTAACAATGGGTTGAGGAATGAAAACGTATCGATTCCAAAGGATCTCTAATAGTTGACATTTGGTCTGCCGACATTCGAGACGACTCCATGTTAATTATCGTTAATTATCTTGTTAATTATCTTCGTCGAGCATCACATAGCACGCGTATAGATTTTATGGATGCAGTGAGTGATGAACCGCCTCATCAACATTGACGCAAACTATGAAGTTATGAAGTATATAGTATATGCGGCTGCAAATATAAAATGTGCATCTGGAACTGCTAGTAATTATTGGCAATCTGCATCATTTCGTTGACGTCTCAGCACTTTCGTGTCATTCTTGAAAAGACTAAATACTTTCAATGAGTTATGGAAGCGAACTTTTACCCGATAGGACTAGAAGAGAGTACTCATAACTTTTTGGGAAAGAAAATCTCGAACGATTGAAGAAATCGTTTTTAGATTTCTCGGACGATTGTCTCGGATCGTGAATCGCAGACGGAAAAAAAATTTGAAGAAATTTTTAGCGAGCTTTAACAAATCGCCTAAGCCAGAAAATAAAAAGATACGGGTTCGACATGACCAAAATTTTCGTTGACACAATCGAAACGTCAATCAGAGTGAGCAGAACTTGAAATATTCTCTAAAGCATGGCATTTGGCCAATAGGCAGACTGCTAAAGATTCAAGAATGCATGCACAATGTGATTATGAATTGCTCAGAGTGATCAAGCAAATACTGCAATTTGGCTCAAAATCAACCACTTTCCGTTTTAAACAGTGATTAGCGCGACGGAGTATCGCAGTTTTTTTAACCCCAAGAAGGCCTGGCTCTCGACCAACTCGCCAGGTTCACTTATCGTCGTTTAGGTTCTAGTCATTATGACTAATTCTACGATGGCAAAAGCCGACTTTTAGAAACTGCAACGAAAACTGAACGTATATACCACAATAGCATATATGCATAAGGAAGCAGAAACAGCTCTATGGAGGAAACAGTAGTATTAGATATCAGAGAAGGTTCCAGTTAGATATAAGTAGAGCAAACAATGAAGCGCAGAGGGGACGAAACGGAAATTGATCGAAAATCACATTTTGCCACTCATTAAATTGCACCATTGCTTAGTTTTTCAGATTCGACATTTGCCTAATTCGGGCGCAATTACTAAGACTCATCAATGGTTGATTAAACCGCAGCGTTTTGGCTCGCATTTAAGGACAAACCTATAAACCGATATCTAGTAGCATAATATTAAATCAGAACTTGAAATATTCTCTAAAGCATGGCATTTGGCCAATAGGCAGACTGCTAAAGATTCAAGAATGCATGCACAATGTGATTATGAATTACTCCTAGCACAATAGTACACCGTACACATACCACCATCGAGTCATGCAAATCATGAAATCGTACAGTGGGGCAAAGTATACCATTCATATACGGAACAAGAAATAATCATCATCACAGCATTTCGACGTATTCGATCACAAAATTGCGGTAAATGCTCTCAATTCGAACTTTCGCTTAAAAAAAGAAACTTCGTCATCTTCTTAAAAGGAACTGCGGACCATTCACGGCGAGATCGCCTAAAGTGAAAAAGTCTTCTTGTCAAAGAATGCCTCGGATACAAGTGGTGGTTCCTTCCCGGTCATATGCTCCTTGTCGGAGTTGCACTCAATTCCTGAATTCACATGTCAATTGTCGAGCTGCATCACTTGACTCAGACCACCAAATCAATAACGCTGCATCTTTATGTCGCTTATTTCAGTTTCACTTTCAAGTCTAATCTAAAGCTTACTTTACTTATTCTTTTTTCAACCAATACCTTTGTTTTCCATAACATTTTTAGTTAGGCCATAAATCCGTGTGCGAAAGCGTCTTCGGGGTTATGCATATCACCATATTCTAGCTTTCTTAGGCGCACGCTTTAAATTGTCCACTTCAGCAGTTTAACTATATTGCGAACGAGCCGAGCAATTAGAAAATACAGGTGAACGAATCACAGGCGGTTATAAGAATGCGATATGTATCACATCTTTTTAGACGAATTACGATGCCTTTGTTTCGTAGTTTTCCCAACGCCTTTTACGAATAAGCCGTAACCATCTCGACGACGTTGTTTCTTCATCTTTCATTGAAACGTTCACAATTCAGAATCTCATAAAAGAAACTAAACGAATGATGCGTACAACGAGAATGGACGACAACTGACCTAAAATGAAGCTTTATTTTTTTGACTATATGAGTCAAACAAACAACGCTCACAGAAAAATACCTAAAAGGAAACAGAGAATCATGATGAAGAAATGAGAAAGGCGATATTAAGAAGTATAGAAGATATGCGATTTAAAAAAAAATAACATAAATGGAATTGAAGCTTGAAGGTTAGCGTAAGTTTCTCAACGAATGGTGATCAACATTTGTTCTCGATTATAAATATAAGCAGTCTTCCTATTTATTGGACAAGGCTCCGCCTGTCAGCTACGAGCAATTTTGCAGCACTCTATTGTGGCTAAGACATTCTCAATTATGGGCTGCTAAAAGAAATTACTTACAGATTTTTGAAAACATAACACGTTAATCGTTTCATGAGATCCTATTGCTTCAGTAAATAATGGAAGTTACTGACATATGCTTCTGAAAATGGGTGAGCGAATAATGTGGATTTTTGGATTTTGCATCTTCCCCCCACTCTCCGCTCACCCCCCTCCCGCACCCTGCTGACTCCTCCAACCCCGCCTAAAAACAATAATGCAACTTCAGTTTTAAAATAATTCGACATGTCAACTGAATAACTGCGACGGTTTGTTGAGCATAGAAGTGGAGAATTCCCCGCGGAGGCAGCAGAAAAAGAAATTAAACTTGAAAGCAAGGTTTCAAGAAACATTACGCAAACTTCAATCTGAGCCCATGAATTTATTCGAAGTATTTTTCTTCAACATTTTCATTTAATTGCCGTTAATGATGGCATCGATCTTCAAAAATTTTTCAAGGATTCTTTGCAGCAGACAGAGCCGACATCCTCACTAGAGAAGCATGAATCCAGGGACCCAATGCAGAACTATTGCAGTCGTAATCTATTCGCATCACTTCATTCAGCGCTCCATATAGTCAAAAATATTTAAGCGTTTATCAGCGTCGTCTTTGTGTCATGAAATTTGGCGAGGATCGTCAGCTGAAGACAGTGAAAATTTGGCAATCGGATTAGTACGAAAACAATCGAAGACCAGAGCTCACAAACTAACTTATGGGTCGACACAACTATAATTAGCAAAGACGAGGCGATCGCGTTGCCGCTTTTTATGTGCAATGATGGCCATTCCAATATTCTATAAGCTACGAATGATACAAATCACCAATCAAGCAAAACAGCATTTGCTTTAAAAAAAACGTTGGAGATTAATATTGCGAACAAAATGTTCGAGCATTTAAAGTCACATCTACGTCAAAGCTCCAAGCAGCAGTCGTCAATTCCGCCCGTTTGCCCTGTAAACGAAATTTGTTTGTGTCAAGGACGTAGACAGAACAACAATGGAGCCACTCTTCAGCGAAAATGGCGGCAGCCCGGCGAAAGCATCCAGCAAATTCGGCACCTCATTCATCGCTCGAGTTCCTCGAGGTCGCCTACTGCCGGACACACACACTTGTGAATTACTTCTTGTAAATCCCTTCTAACGAATCATTACCTATAAGATATAATGAGCAATGAATATGGCCTCTGATTTTGAGCTAAACGAATTATGGTGGATCATGTAGTAGTAGGATAAAATACCGTACAGGATGGGTTAAATGCGAGAGTACAAACCTAATGCATTGCCACTCGGAACAAATGACCGAGATGTTGCACCTAACTGGTGCACTCGCACTCACATAACAATGGATCGGCATCGCATTTCGGCGACCATAATCATAACCTCCAACCGACCGTGCTTCTTTGAATCTAACATTTGCTTCTATATGCTTCGCCGAATTCGCATTTCCGTCTATCTGGGCGCACAACTTATGAACTTTGAGCGGATTTGCCGTTATCACTAGAAGAACTTATCATTCATCAGTGTTCTAAGCTTGTTTATAGAAATTTGAATATGCTGACATGATTTGCGAATAGAGCAGCCAAAAAGCTTTGCAACGGCTCAATTTCACCATCAACATTTTTTTTAACGCAATAATATTTTGAAGGCATGGCAAGCTGGGCAGTAGGCGCCAGTCTGGTTGCAGACAGTGCTCATGCTTGCCTTAAATTTAGCTTCAGCTAGCTATGCGCCATTTTTCAAGCGGTTCTTGAACTGGATTGAATCGAGCTATTTGTTTTTTTTTTCACGACAGACATTTGCCCAGAGGTATCCCCAGTGAAACGCCAAACATTGACACATCGGCAACTCGTTGTTCACTAGATAATAGACTCGCAGAAGCTTGAAGATTCTAGTGAGCGACAATACAAAATCACCTGAGAAATCGATGCGAAAAGCGGAAAGCTAGAGGAGAAGCAATTCATCTTGGTTTTTTATTTATGTAATAAGATTTTTTTCGTAACCGAAATTCTTGAAGTTTGTACCCTTATTCATAGCTTCCTTTTCGTCCTGGGCAGCTTTTCCATCGAGAGCGCTAATGTTGATAAGATACACAACTTTTATTGGTTATCATTATCAGTGATAAGAGCGAGCAAAAAGAGGGGCAGCAAACAAGATGCGACCGTCTAAGTGACATATTCGGAGTCCAATGTTCATTAGTGGAGACCCCGTTGATGTTGCAATCTTCGCTGTTTTTCGTAGCATTATGCCGAAACCGTGATACACTTTAAAGTACCAATAGACTCTCGTCTTTCTGATATCTGCGTTGTGCTAACAGGTGGTCTGTGAACAATCTGATTTTTAATAATAATATATTGTTTGCGTGTTGCGCGGATATCGTTAGGAAACGGGTTCCTTAACTTCTTTCTTCTAGACTTTCCAAGGTCCCTTTATGGCTGACGACCTTCAAATTTTGTCGGGCGCCTTTTGACAAGGTCTCTATTCGATGAAGACCTCTTCAGTCCAAATTTATCTACACTAGAGCGCTATGAGGATCTCGTTCATCCTCGACGGAAGCCTGGTGCGGAATGGTCCCTCAATTTCTTGCCTAAGAGGTTTGTCGGGGTCACTCGGATCCGGGCGATTGCTATTCCAGTACCCCATACAGTGACAGTCGCCTTGCCATTCGTACTTGACTGGATGCACACCAATAGACAGCTGTTGGGGATGCTAGTTTCCAAAAGCGAGTTGTACAAGGAGCAATGCTCACTTCAGGTTATTGGCAAAAATTATAGCTGTAGCGTTTTTTATGCAAAAGGCGCGTTGCGGGTAAAGGGGAATTATAGGTATTGAAGCTTCCATCTGAATCGCAGTGAGCTATCGGAGCAATCATTTATAACGATAGCCGAGTGAAGTTTTCTGCATGGGGCCGACATTTCATTTAACACACAAAAATGTTTGCTTCGTTTCGCTTCTCGTCGATTTGCTGAGCGATCCGTCAGTACGACGGCATGCTTGAATTATAGATGTTTTAATTGCCAGTGTGCTTGTGAACACAAACTGAATCCGCAGCTCGCGTTTGTCGCATTCTTGTTCGACTAGAGGTCCCAAGTCTCGAATGTACGTGCTGATATCGCATGATGACTTTATTTTTTCATGAATAAATGAGTTAGTAAAATATGTCGCATTCAAAGTGATAAACACATTCTTTCTACAGTACTACTGAACCGACGAAAATTACTGTACTCGAAGCGATTAATGCTGAGACAACCATCCAAGAAAGTGAGCACGTGTGGAATTTGCTGCAGACAAAACGTTCAAAAAATTTTTCGATTTTAAGTTTCCATCCTCACACACGTGCGAATCATTCCGATATCGTTAGTTCGCATGAAATGTTATCTGTCTTATTTTGTGCTCTTATTTGCAAATGTCTTCCATCTCAAGCACGAAAAAGTGAGCGCCAATACCTTGATCTCTTGCCTTTATTTTTGTCGTTCAGTAAGGTAAAGAGTTGAAAATAGAAGCAGTTTTCCCTGTTTCCGATCCGTCAGTTTTCGAAAGATGCCAATAGATGGAACCTGTTCTCTTCACACTGTTTTATATTTAAAAAAGACTATTAGGGTGGACGTACACGCATTTTGATTTAGAACCACCTTCCCC
>JPKZ01001450.1:342759-372699 GCA_000803305.1 Toxocara canis | reverse complement strand
GGGGGGGGGGGAAGGGGAGAGAGAAGGCTGATTAGGGGAGGACTGTAGTAAAATTTCTTCGTTGGGGATGAAAAAATATGACCATTAATAGAAAGGAGAGCCAAAAGTGGTTACGCATCATGAGCTATATTGAAACTGCAGCTCCTTGACAATATTATGCGATGCTCTCTGTCCTTTATTGTTGCCTCCAAGCTCGAAAATTTGGGCGCTCTAACTAAGACCTCGTATCATTTCGGAGCCCCTCCATAAGGCTAGTGTTGGCTTTGGCTAATAATGCAGTCTAACATTTTTGAATAAATTGACGTGGTTTGTGAGTAATGTGCGTTTTGCATTACCGCATAGACCTTTTATGAGATTCCCGGACTGAAAAGTATAAGTAACACTCGTTTTATGTAAACCACCATAAAGTTTAAACATGCTTTCCTACAAAGTTTTAAGGTGAGTGAGATCTATCGGGATACAAGTGATTGACTGGTTGATGGTGAGCGACGACTGTTCGATAATCGTTCAGTTAGAATTTGGAGTCGCTTATTGCAATGTGTCTTGCGTCGAGATGATATTGTAGCCATTCATATCTAATCACTTTCGCTCACCACTCTTCGTAGAGACGACTAGGAAAGCGGACAGATATGTGCCAGCACACCGTTTAGCCATACTGTTCACTTATTTTCAACTGTTAACAACGTTCCAAATTGAAGTACCAAACTTTTTAATGTAACCAGAGTAATGTTGAAAACGTCGTTTCAAATCGATGACTTAAATAGGATAGCTAGAGCGGCGCTGTAATCTTTGGTGTCAAGTTTTTGCAAAGTGTGTTCACGTTGTCTTCAAAGAGAGAAGCAAAACTCATTGAATGGAAGATGTGTGCACCAAATGGCAATAGCGTCACGTATGCAGCTTTCTATTTGATATGTGCAAGCGCTCACTGCATGCTATGTGATCATAAATGGAAACGTAAATTGTTTACTATAATGCCATTAAAAGATCAGCCAGAGCGCAGCTGTTCACGAGCTTTTCAGAACGACGGTCGATCGAGGAAATGACTAAGTTTTTAGCATACAACAGTTCAACACTATTGAATAAAAGCATTGAGCCTTTTCTGTATGTTATTTAATAAGTTGATTAAGCTCACCAAAGTTTTATTCAATAATAATTGGTTTCAATGATCTACATTGCTCGAGCTCTTTACATAGGCGAAACGTACCGCATTTAAGATGCTACTTTCTCACTTGTGCGGTCGATTGCCCAACAATTTCGTTGATACGACGACTTGGTCAATTCGCTACTGCCATAATGCTGGAACATCGAACGACTGAGTTGTTTTTTTTGTGTTTACAGTAATATTAGCAAAAGCTTAAACTTGTGTTAAGCCTGTAAGAAAAGTTTACTGTGTTGCACCCAAAACGATAAGGCTTCCCTTAGCAATCTTCTCTGTTGCGCAACGCGGAGCGATTAAAAAGTCTTTTCTGTTTTAGTAACGCGATATTGCTATGTACAAGAGACGATATATTATTGTGCATTGTTTTCGTCATTCGTGGTTGTACAATTCTTTGTTTTCCATTCGTTTCTGTTTGAAAACTCAAATTCTTACGATATTCTTGTGGAAAAAAATACGTACAAATTGGTAAATACAAATGTGTAATCGTTTTTCTTCTAAAACAATTTGGTGAAAAAATCTTAGCAGTTTTTGCCATTCCCTACATGCATTTTCTAGTAGAACGTTCTTGCCGGTCAGTAAGAGAGAGGAGTACTTTGCCCAGACATAAATGAAGTGAGGCCCTCTCTATATCTTTTCGTGCTTTTTCATTCCTGCTCAGTTCCCAGGATCTTCTGTTCTTTATGCGCGCTGATGTCTTTCTTCACTTGTTGTTTATCTGGTTGGCATGCGAAACAGGAAGTTTCTAGATATATTTCCATGAGCCCTTTTCATCCATCCCACTACGCTTCTGCATTAACCGTCTAAGCGCTTCAGACATTCTGCGTTCTTTGTGCGAAGCCAGCAAATCTTACCAGTACCGCTTTTGATCGCAGTTCCTTAGATAGCAAGCTTCAGCTTTACCCAGACATCCCTTCATTGTGCTTGTTGCACCTTGCAGACTTCGCCGATATTGTCACATAATTTGAATTTGGCATTTGCAGATACCTGCACGATCCTTACTGCAGTGTTTTCATCAGACCTGTTCGTTTCATCGAATAGTAATTGTGCAGTTCAAATGAAGGAAATGTACATGGCGAAATATGATGATATAATTGCAAGAAGCGAATTAAATTAAGCTGAAGAGGTTGGCGAAGGCCATGATAGGTTGTGAGATGGGATGGTGAAAGATGTGCAAGAGGAATGGATACTGAGTATCTACGTAATTTTAATTAAAAGCGGCGCTCACACCAAAAGTTTTGCATAAAAAAGCAAAACAACAGAAAAAACCAGTTACCTACAAGCTGTGTATCAATAAAATCCTACCATTACGGTTTCTGGTTTAGTTTTGCCTAGCAAAGCAAACTAGATAGGCGATAATCACCACTGAACGTTGAATACATGGTCGTTGTTCAGTATTTGCCTCGCTGCATTGTCTTTCATTCTAAGAAAAGAATATCGATGTGCCTCACAGACCGTAATACTTCGTGAAAGTAACATAAACAGCTGGAGGAGTCGACCAATTTTTTGGCTTTTACAGTTGCGAAGCAAGGTATAGAGTGTGCTATAATCTTGATTTATGTAGAATGGTTTACTTATTTAGAATACTCTCCATTCGCATATAAATAAATACATGTATAAATAATTATTTAGTCGATTTATTTATTTTTCCTTTTAATTTATTTAGTTTATTCATTAGTTTGTTTGCTCATTTATTTATTCATTTGCTTATTTATTTTTAAAAAAAATTTTGATTGCTTATTTGTTTACTCATTATTTATTCATTCACCTAATTAATTACTTTATTCTTTTGTTTATTTATCCACTTATTTACTGCATTTGTTCGTTTATTTATCTATTTGTTTGCTTGCTTATTTAATTTACTTATTTGTTTATTTATTTAATTAATTGATTCATTCATTTATTAATTTTATTTTTTATTGATTTTGTTCATTTACTTATTCGTTTATTTAAAATGCATGTATTTGCTGCGGTCTTTCGACTCTGAAACCGCTTAAGCTAAAATTGCTAAACCAAGCATATCTAATTTGGGTCAAAGGTCAAAGAATAACCGCTATTCAGGTTCAGACCGGTTCATTAACCATGAGTGGAGCTATAGATCGGTAAGACGTTGATGGACATAACCTTGACTGCATTAAACGTTGCGTTGGATATAGCCATTTTAGAACTAAGGGAGCAAGGTTGCGAAATGAAATTACCCGTAGGAATTTGAAGGAAAACCATATTTTTAGCTGATTCTGTTGAGGGAAATTGTCAATGTTCACGTTAGGTGGTCCACTCGCATGCTTTCTTATTCCATATGTAACTGCTGGTACAATGTAAGAAACAAGTCTGGCGAATGACAGTATGCAGATAGATGCTATTCTTATGTAACTGGTTTAAGCGACTGTTGCAATGCGAATCAAATGCAGATTTAAATGGAGAGACCAATGGGCGCAGAGCCGAAGTTATTCTCGCAGCAGATGCATGGCTGGCAGGCACTAACTGTGCTGGTTATAAGCCTGAATGAGATTGCAAATCGTTTGCAAATCCGTGGCACTTTTCGTGATGTAGGTGACCGTTCATTTGTTAGCGAACACTGGGAAACGATATGGTGTGAAGAAATGCAGTAAAGTATGCAATACACAACAAAACAACGCTCCGCTTAATAAGCAGCGTTCATCGCAAACGTCACATGCATTAGTTAGCTCTTCAACTTAGTTATATGCTGTTGTAACCATTATTGATTCTTCTCTAAGCTGCCAATTTACGGTTGAACGTTTTCGACTGGATGCTCACCTTTACATTAATTAACGTTAAGCATCTTTAAAAAAATGTTTTTACACGTTGCCGGAATGTGCATTTTTTTATTAAGTTTGAAGCCGGACATCGATCGGTGATGGTACGCCACTCTGGAGTCGCAGTTCTGTGCAAATTCATTTGCATACTTTTTATAGACTTAGACAGTTTGAGTTTATCAAGTACAATATGCTGAACTTGCATCTGCATACATATTTGTCTCTTTATCAGTTTATCACAAAATTTCAACTCGATCATCCCCTAAAGCTGCAGCTATGATATTCGGTAGTTGTAGTATTTTTTGGTGACTTCCCGAATTCAGCTTCATCAAAAGATGAAACGCTCGTGAGGTTAAGTTTTCCTAATTGTACTGTCTTAAAAGTAGTTATCGCCTGTTGACTGAGCAAAAGATTTGGTCCCATTCGATGCGGCCGACGCTCGAGAAAATTTAAATGCAATCATGTATGTTTAAATTGTCACATCCGTTCCCTTCAAAAATTTTATGCGAGTGGTCGAGTCGGCTAAAGCATGATTCCGCTTTTGTTACTTTCTAGCAAAATAGTTCGATAAGAGTGCATGTTTGTCATTTTTCGATACTTGCCAGCTGTTTAAGAAACCGGTTTTGTGGTCGGTGGAATGTTCAAAGCGTTTATCCCCTCTGCTGTTTCACGTGAACTCCCACTTGTTGAAGTTGCCTGATTGCAGACGAAAAATGCAAAATTAAATATTAAGTGAATAAATAATAACCGACAAATAAGATGCACTCTAATTAAATAGATGTGTGAATTTCTAAACAAATCTTCCTCCGACAAAACCGTTCATTAATTTCGTCTTCAAATTATCCAGTATTATTGTTATACGTTCTATTACAATTGCTTGTTCGACATTGATCATTAAACTACTGTACGCACTATCGTTCCACCTTAAAAACCGGTAAATCAGTTCCACCATTTATTGCTAGGATTTTTGCGACGTTTCATACAGATTTATGTTCTACCTTTTCATAATTAACTGTCGCTTGCCAGCTTACATGAGTAGCTTATCCCCCCCCCACTCCTACCTCGAAATAGTCCGTTCTTCGAACTCGTCCCCATACCTCCCCTTCTTTCGAATATATTTGCGATAACAGTGTCTTGCTCGTCGCACTGCTAATAAGCAATAATTTCTTGAGAGGCTTTGCCCTTAGCCATCAACGGCTTTCTATAGTACTGTTTACGAGTATAGAGAATGCACACTATGTAATCAAATGACGAGTGCTACTTAATGCCCATGGGTGCTTTTTCCTTCTCGGTCAACGGCCTTTGCAAAATAACATCAAGGCCTCGTGCTGACATGCACAACGATGTCTGTCTTCAATCAGTTGATGTCAAATAGCCCAATTTTCCCGAACGTATAATATAGCAGTCGTGGCGAAATAATATTGAATGATATGTTGTTTTAAAGGTTAATTCTTACACCTTTTAGGTTTAGAGTGGAAGAGGAAAAATATTATAAGATTTCGCGAAAATCAAAAATGTCAAAAAGCATTGACATCTCTGCCCCGCCCAAATTTTTGCTTTTTTTTGGGAGGCTGATTTTAGAATTTTTTTCATCCACTTATTCAAACGAACACTTTTCATCTTCCGAAAGGCCACTGCGCTTGGAAACGATGCTATCGTTCGTTAAATTTTTCGTACTGATATATATTGGTTCTTTCGAATATTTTTATGAGCATCGATTGTTTCAGCTAATGAATCGTTCAATAATTCATAATTTTAGCGTCTCGATTGTGCACTCAGATCGGCGATGACACTCTTTCGGCGTGCTCTGCGCTCGTTTGCTGCACCGTTTGCAAATCTCTCTCGAATACACACTAAAAGTGATGTAAGTTTAAGCGTTAAGTTGATCTGATTTAATCGTATATTTGTATTTTGAATACACAAATTCGATACTGAAATACAAATGGGATGACAGAAATTGTTTGGCAAAGAGAAAGGTAAACAAAGTGATTACACAGTTGCTGGTTGTTCTGTTCTATTTCATTCTGGGTATAGCGATTGCTGTAGATGAGCAATTTAGATTGGCTTATTAGCCAATAGCACATTCAGCGTATTTTATGTAATGTACAACTGTTCTCTGTAAGTACTGCATAAAGCATCCATGCTCAACACATCTAGATGATGACCATAACTGAACGCCATGCAGGGGAGTACAAAACTTGAGCCGGAGGCAGAGCAAGTACGGCAACGCCAATGCTTATGCCTGCGAAAGCCAACATGTTCATGTGCTCACTGTGTGCAATGTTCGTCATGCTGAACATTGCAAAATTCTTCTATTTACCACGTTGGACAACATTAACCATTCTCGTTTATTCGCTTTATTCGCACCAAATACGACGACTCTGCTAGCTCGAATGACAGTCGATTGAAGATTTCTTCGTATTTAACGAGCATTTAAAGACTTCTGTTTGTTATTGAGGATTTAAAGATTTCTATGTATTCAATAACGGACTTAACGACGAAGGGTTAACCGTTTTTCGCAAATATTGTTTAACGATTTTTGGCAAATTTCTCGATCAGTTTNGGGGAGGGGGAGATGGAGGCCGGCGGGAGAAGGGAGTGGAGATAGAAAGAGAAAACAATTCTTTTTAAAGCTTTAAGGGTATTATTACGAGAAACCTGGATGCTCATTATGATGCTTCTATAATGACGGACTGGCTAATCACCAATGGAATAAGTGTGGCCTGTCGATGCAGACAGACAACAAGTAACGGTCATACTTTCAATGAGGACGCATCGAATAGAAATAGCAAATGGTTACACAATCAGTGCGCGGTTTAATGACGTTTGTGTTCCGGTGGAACAATCAATGATCGAAGTGATTTATCATTGGAACGACTTGCAAACATCGTTCGGCACCCTCAAATACCTTAACCGTTATAACGAAAACATTTAAAATAAAACTTGTTCAGATGCAACGCTCTTGTTAAGTTCACGATTCCCAAACCAATCCTTCCTTTTTGAGGCGAACAAATTGTTCAAATAATTTTTCTCGTCATCACTATGGAAGGCGGCGTGTTAAAGATTATTAATGTTCATTTCTCTACCCCTTCTCAGTTCTTTTTTTTTCAAATAGCACCTGTACGACTCTTACGTCAGGTAGTTAGAATTCATGAAGCGTGAGCGAAATTCTTCTTTCATTTATAGCCATGCCGTTTCGGATTGATCATAGATGCGGATGGTGTTATAACTCGCGGTCGAGAAATGTTGGCAGGGTCGAGAGAAGCACTGCAAATGATCACCGATGTCGATGGGCACTTCAAGATTCCTACTGTATGAATTTCAGTTCTATAAATCATATGATGAGCTCAGAAGCAAATATATATTCTATTGAAATACATATATACATATACTATTTCTAAATTGTATACTATATATACTAAATATGGAATAAGTATATTGAATTATAAAAATTCATATAAAATATACTGTATATAAAATAAATTGAAATATAAAAAATATATACTAAAATATATATAAATATACCATTTCGCCTCCAGCACATGTATATGTGGGCTTTCATGTGTCAATTTTCTTGGAGTATCAATCGTTCTCAAATTTGAGATATATTTGAATGCGATGAACGTCGTACTCTTCGAACTTTCGAACTTGTCATTCGAGAAGGTATATTTGCTTTTGAGATTCAGCGAATGCGCAAAACTCACCGAAATAAATAAGCTACAACATAACGGTGATTGCTTTACACTTTACAGTGCACTACATAAGACTTCGATTGGCAGATATTCGTCGAAACAATAGAAGAAAGTCTTGATTCGCCAGATTCTGCATGCGTTGCGTTTAATTCTGTTATACTGGCAACTCCTCTGACTCCGTTTCTTGGTCCATCGATAAAAAACGATGGCTTTTGGCGTTCGTCTGAAACTGAAAATGTGCCCTTTCATGCACAAAAAATATCTTTAGCACCAATCTGGAAGCCGCAAAGAAGATCTTAATTTCAACTCCCCACTCCATCCTGAAATGAAGCATAACTTTTGGTGTAAGACTTGTACTGCCGGCTGGCTGAATGAAAAGACGATAGCGTTGACAATCGCTTGGCCGTGTAAAAGTTTCATTGCGCTCTGAACTCAAACGATAGAAGTAGTTCTTGTGCTTTGATATATAAATATACCCTATCAACGTATCTATTCCGCCTCCAGCATATTTTTTGTCATGTAAATAAGAAAACTGCAATATTTCTACACCTCACTCATCTGTATCAGTCAAAGTAACTTTAGCACTATTTCAGGTGTTTGTGACGAATGCATCGAACACTATGGAAGCGACCGAAGCAGTTATGCTCTCAAGGATGCTCGGAATTCATGTCAGCCTTTCTGCCGTTTCATTTTCATTAATGAAGAGATGAATATAACCGTCAAAAACTGTTTGTCAATTACTTGTGCAATACACCGTTTTAGCGAAGAGTTCCCCTGAGTTCATGTTTACAACATAGTTGGCTTATCCCATCATTTCAAAAGTGACAGCGAACAACTCTGAACATTGCCTTTCATTCCAACGTAACCCGACTCGAACCATGTCGAAGAAAAGAATTTGTCTTACAGTGATATTTCATGATTCTCATTGATCTAAGATGCCATTAAGGTTCTGGTTCACTTTAATTCGGTGGAGATTGTTTTCGCTCAACGAGTTTCGAAATTGCCGTAATTGCAATTCGGAATCATCAACTCACATTTCCAATTTGAGCGTTTATTTCTACTAACAGATAAATGTAAGACTATATGAGAGCCGGTGCTATAAGGAGGAAATGTGTTCGATAATATTAGACATAAATTTCAGGTCGATCCAACTCAGGTGATTATGGCGCATAGCCCATTGCGACTGTTCACTGAGTACCATGAAAAACCGGTTTTGGCATGTGGCCAAGGTCCGGTTCGAGATATTGCTTTCAGGTTAATCAGTTTACTTTCATAAGCTCGCTGATCATCGAAGAATTTTGCCTACGAAAAAAAATCGGTTATGTTTTGCACAATTTATTATTATGAATCGGATGCGTGAAATCCGGAGAAGCAAAGAACGAGGAAGAAACCTTCCAATCTTACGATTCGTTTGCATCTATCCACAACAAGCGGCACGCGGAGGTGAACTTTATGGGGCAACAAGCATTGAAAAGAAATGAAGATCTTTAAAGTTCTCTAAATTCTGCCGTTCTTATGAAACATCCCTTTTTGAGACTTTTGCAAAACTTTTATGAAACTTTTGTGAAAATTTTATGAAAATTTTATGAAACAATTTGGAAATTTTTGTGTAAAATGAGCGCCTTGACTTCGCGCATTGTTTTGGCAAATTACCAACGTCACATTTAAATGCTTATTTAAGCTGACCTACTTATGGTTCTCTCGGAGGTGGTTCGTCACTGAAAACTCCTTTCTCTGTTCCTACTTAACTTCGACCTTCACATAATTTAGCGGAAGTATTGCGATTCAGCCATATCACTATGTATGTCGAAGATAAGAGTAAGCGTTTCGATCAATAGAGCAGCTGAAACATCAATTGTATAATTTATAATTTGCACTTAAAATTTTAACACTTGACATTAATTTAGACAGAGACGTATTCCATCACTCGGCGAAGTTTGGGATTTTTCATTTTCAATAAAAACAGATTTTCAAGGAAATTCTCCAAAAGTCATTTGAATACAAACAAATCGCGGCACTCATTTCCGACCCTTTTTTGATAATGTGAAATCTTCCGTCATAAACGAAGTCAGTATAAATTACTGCCAAGGTTTTATGCGACAAAGTTTTCCATCCTCTTTTCCACGCTTTACTCTCGCAAACTTCCATAAACATTGCTGATATGTGGTGAGAGGTGGTAGACGTAGAGCTTCTTTGTCGTCTCCCTAAAAAAAACAATCTCTCGGTCTTCCGCATCTACTGTATCGGTAGAGGACCGATCACTAAGCTTCGAATGATCATAAGGCTGAGTCTATAGTAGCAATGATCGTAGTTGAAAAGGTACGAAGAATTAACAGTTGCAAGCTTGTGCGTAGCAGTGAATCGTATTTTCATCCGACCGATTTAGACCTTAATGTAGTGGAAATAAAATATCCATGGAATGCTTATATGTTGCTTTCCTAACACTTACATTATATCGAAAACTCTTTCATGCTTCGATGCAGTTGAAAAGCTTTTATGCTAATTTTAAAAGCTTTTGTGCTAATTTTACAAGTTTCAAATTTTCCTTCGTGTTTTAACTTTTAGCATTAGCGTTGCCTACGATATTACGCACTTATTTACATTGCTTCCCTGTCTACATGTACATAAGTACGTGAGTAATTTCTCTAGGAAGAGCCGTATTTTAGTATGGCTGATAAATCACTGGCAGCAGTGTGTTCGGGCCATTGAAAATCTAGTCCACAATCGGGGCTATCTTTGCATCAGGACTGTTGCATTTTGTGTACGGTCAGGCTAATCGAACAAACAGCGCACCATTTGTGACTGAATGCTTGCGTTTGCAATAGCCCAGCAGGTAGAGGCACTGACCCAGTAGCCAGCTCACAAACGAGAAAACCTACAGTGACGAAATTTGGCAATTACAATTGATTGCCAATGAGATAGTTGGATGTAGCTGCCAAATTCGATCACCTTATGTCCTCTCGTTCATTAATTCAAACTAAACACACCAGACCCAAAGTCATGCACGCTTCCAAAAAAACTGGGATTGTTTTAGAATTTTCTAGATGCTTGGGCATATGAGATTTTTTTTTTAAAATGGCACGAACGATATATCAGAGAGGAAACTGCTCCTAATATGGATTTCCTGGGCCGAAACTTGCGTTCAGACGGTGCACAGATTCAGTTCTATAGAATGCTTTGAAGCGAGCCTGGTCTGTGCACGTTTGGATGAGAAATCGAAAATGTTCGAAAGAATGCCGAGATGCTGATAACGGCACTAGGAGCTGATCGAGGGGTAACTCTGCTGTTCTCTTATGCACATTGCTTGACGATTACATCACAACGTTCATTTAAATCAACTGTTTCTTCACCGGTTGGTGAGAAATGCGTGAAAGTACAACTCATCTGATTTAGGAGTATTCGTAGAACAAAGGAGATCATGTCACCGAGGAGTTTAATAGTAGCAAGAGTATCGTTTGAAAATTCCAAGATTGGTAAAAAGCATGCCACCCTTAACGCTAAGATACTGCAAAGTGCATTGGCTTCCGGTGACCGCGTTGAAAGTTGGCTTACAGACTTGGCTTCCGAGATGTCACTACAGTTAATGATCTGCGCACATTGCTGCCGCAACTTGATGTTGTCGATTCAAAGCGACGCAGAATGCAGGTGAGAAAATATTTTATTTGTTACGTCTACCATTCCCCAAAAAAAGGGGAAAAAAAATTTTTTTTTTTTTCCCTCCCCCCCCCCCCCCCCCCCCCCCCCAGGTTAGTTACGGAACGTCACCTGCTATTGATCTGGTCAACGGCAGACGTGCATCATGTTGGGAGGAATATCAAGTGGTGACACAATTTATGTTTGCCGTTATAGTTGTTAAAACTAGCTGATTCGTTCTAAGGGTAGGTATTTAAATGACTTTGTACTCTCTGCGGAATGTTGCGATGCATGAATCCGTGCAGAATAGCTGACAACAACAGTCATTATATAAGTGCTTTGCTTGCTAAAATAACTGTTCTCCTTGTTAAAATAACTGCTCTTTTTGTTAAGACAACCGCTTTCCTTATTAAAATAAGTGCATTCCTTGTTAGAATAACTAATTGACTCCCTTTCGATGACCAAAATTCGCCACCGGCAGTTCTTAACAGAACACTGTCAACAGATCGCAATCCCGCCATTCTACAAAAATATTGTTTCACAGAAGTATGCATTACAGCCGTACCGAGCCGTGCTAACGACAAACTTGAATATTTAAGCAGGGTTCAATTTTCTAGTTTTATTCACTTGTTATTTTACAGCTGAAAAGTACTTATGTGTTTGCATCGCTGCACCTTAAGACGCGTTCGTTGTGCATATAGCAGTCGCTGCATAGCGCAGCCATTGGAGGGGTCACAGCAATCATACGAAAGAAGAGGAAAAGAAATGACCCTTAGTCCTAAGCATGGTTGCCAGCTGCATCGGTTAAGGGGGAATCAATGAAATTACAGCTGCGTATCTCGCTTCAAATGTCGCTTCAAATGCTCAAAATATGAAATTTATTGTTATTCAATTTGTTGTAGTCTCAGTGGATAGCAGTTGGTGAATGTCAGCCAGTTTTTTGTCCGAATATTGGGGTGCTTTTTTCTTCAACTTCCTTAACTTTCTAGCTGCCTTAACTTCTTAATCTCTTTGACTTCATCTTCTACAAGTTCGTCCCCTTGCGCGTTAAATTCAGCTCATTTTGACCGTTTATTGTAAATAGCCGACACTTTGCAGAAGACAGATTATGCTGTGTTGAATTAACCCCATCGCTCACATTAAAAGTGAACATAGGCAGATGCTCTCTCTTCGATCCCTCCCTCCTGATATTGTTTGCAGCCATCCGCTTAAAGATACTTGCTGCTATACGACAGCAAACGCGTTAAGCTACCAACGAAAAATATTAATAAGAGCGAACCTAATACTTGTGGCGCTGACCTTTATGGAACTCCTGGTAGTACAGTGTCTTCAGCTTGCTATTCATAACAACATTTAAACTCCTCCCATATAAAAAAAATTCATAAAAAATATATAAGTATGAAAAACCTAAATTAAGCCTCCAATCCCCTTATACTGAAGGATTGCCATAGCTTGGCGTGGGACGCTGGATCTAACGCTTTTTTAAGTCAGAGTAGGCAATCTTAACTATCGCATCACATTATCTGCTGTCCAGTTGTTTCAAGAGCCTAGCAGTTAACTCGTCGCAGATCGCCTACTTAGCGCCCTAAATGCGTTTTGGTTATCAGGTTATTCCTTTCAAAAATTTATACTTATCTCGATGACATGACTCTTACTTGGATATGCAGAATTGCACTCATGACTGTTGCGATGTGTCTTTCTAAAGTCTCCTACCTAAGAAGGTCCCTAAATTTAAAGGCAAATCATCATTCAGAAATAGGCTTTTCATTCTCCGAAATCAACTCTTGAACTTTCTTTTCGCACCACAATAGGTCAGTCACGTAATGAGTTTTTTTTCCTTGCTACTTTCCCCGCAGTTCTGAGAATACCATGAATCTTAGACTTTTTTGCACCCTTATCTCTATTGCTATTTCTTTCCTTTTAAAATTAGCTCTGTTTCACACATGAGCTGTTTGTGAAAGCTAGTTCCAAACGAATATGTATCCGTTATATCATGCACATTCGTTTTTTGCTTTTGCGGCGGTAATTCAAATCATATCTCGTGGTACATATATATATATATATATATTTATGTCGTCTTTAGAATTTTAGTTTCATTTCGTCTTCAGAAACTGTGAAAGGCCTAGTCGAAACAAGTCCCTGTGATTCAATAAACACATAGCACGACTTGCACTATTCTTTCGTGAGAGTGTGTATGGTGCAAATGAGTGATCTCGAAGCGTGCTATGCATCCGTCTTCCCATAACAATCTGCTTTCGTAAATCTTAACGTAATCGCAATAGGTCGAATATACGTCAGAACAAAACAAGTTGTACGATCACGACGTGCGACTGCACAGTTTTACGAAAGCAGAACTGTTCTACTCTAAACTTATACGGCGACATAAGCTTAGAGCACGGTATAAGCTTACAGCACAACAAAATAATCATAACCACCTGCCGCTCTCCCTGCACACCTCAAAGGCGTAATGGCACGCCGTTCTCATTAAGTTATGATTCCACCACTTGTGATGTGCACGTATTTCTCGTCATACAAAACGACTATGTGAGCGCTTCTCGCTGAAATTGTTTGTGAGGATCGAACGGCGATTCCCACCATCAACTTTTGGACTTGCGACTCGTTCCTGCTTTTTTTTCCTCCTCTTTAATTGTTGTTTTACTAACGGAAGGCGATGAGAGATGCCCACTTGCTGAAGAGGTTTATCATTATTCTTGCTTCACTCTTTGCATTAAAATTGTGGTGCATATAATTTCGACTCAACCACCATTTGCAGTAAATCGTAAGAATTTAGTTGGATTAGTTTCTATGTTGGTATGTACGCTATCTTTCTCCATCGATTTGCCTGATCATTTAGTAGACAGTCGTTTTTAGTTACCGATTATGCGCGCATTACGATTTCCTTTTTAGCCAACTAAGCTTGTCGACCACGGCTTTTATCCAATGGAGGCCGTTTTACTGCTTGGCGAACCGTTGAACTGGGAATCCGCCTTGCAGCTTATTATTGATGTGCTGACAACAAATGGTATGTGACCTTAACACTTTTTTCGTTGCAAAATGACACAGACCTCAGCAGTGCTTCACATTAGAAAAGATAAAATATGTGAATTTTTAAGCTAGGAAATGATCACAAGGACTGGAATGGTCAGAAACATCGGACTGATCACATTGTCCTTTTAGGAAACAAATCGGTAAAGTGATTTTAAAGCGTTGACCTTGTTTTAATAAAGAAAAAACAACTAAACATTTGGGTATCTGGGTAAATATCTGGGTAAAATCTGGGTAAATATGAAATGAATATGATGATGAGCTTTTTAGTCGACTTAAGCAAACAATTTGCAGAATACAGTTTCACTTTTGAATTTTATAAGCAGAAAGATTCTATTGCTGGTGGTGTACTCGTCAACAGACGTGGGAATTGGGGGAGGCAGTCCTTTTCCTTTCTGTATCCTCAGCAAAAATATAATTGCAGTTTTTATTTGAAATGGGATTCGGCTCAAAATAATGGAAAAATTTCATCGAATAATTTTGCATACTGGCGATCATGAAATCACTTTATGCATGTGAACAAACTTCTTTCTTTGAACTTCTTTCATGTTTGATGAAGAACAAGCATGCATGAGCATAAAGTTTACGTTTATGCCGACTAATAGGCAACCAGCTTTATTCTTTTGGACAAAAGTTCGCCTTCAGTGGATTAATCTTCTAGCATTTTAAATGCTGTCTTTGATCACTTATCTTTAGGTTTGAGAGACTTCCGAGGTACGAAGGCCAGTTATCCGCATATACCAGTGTTCGCTTGCAATCTGGATCTGTTCTGGATAGGCGAGAGGGATCTCCCAATGCCACGGTTACATATTCCCATATCAGTATCAATAATTTGGTTTCGTTATTCTT
Organism: Toxocara canis; assembly: GCA_000803305.1. Taxonomy (NCBI): domain Eukaryota; kingdom Metazoa; phylum Nematoda; class Chromadorea; order Rhabditida; family Toxocaridae; genus Toxocara; species Toxocara canis. The sequence continues at coordinate 357,547 of JPKZ01001450.1, read as the reverse complement.
TATTGATAAGTCGCAAAAAATCTTTGCAAAGTGATGCTACTGTACCAACAGCATAGTTAGTCTGCAAACGATATGTGGGGTAAGCCAATCGTTTATATGGTTCGCGAAAAATTAAAGAGGATGATGGAAGAAGTAAAAAACGCAAAAAAAAAGCAGTGAGGCGCAAATTTTCAGTGGAGTGGCATCCGGACGCCTAAAACTTGAGGGCATGGAGAATCCCCTACCCTTCCTATGCCCCGTTCAGCTATATTCGTCCATTGCCTTATCAGTGAATTTGGTACCGACGTGCCATATCCGTACGACAAACACATTCACTTATCCAGTGGGCAGTGTTTAGCGAAATGTTCATGACAGCCAGCCAACGGTGCAGCACTAGACATTTTTGTTTCCTTTTTTTTTCGGCACTATCGGAACCTGGTGTTTCTTTCGAAATCTCTTTTGTGACCGCAACATGGTTGGTGGCCGTCGCTCATCAAGAGTTGCTAGCCGTCGCTCAACTGCTAGAAATCTCTCCAACCTTGATTCTTTACTATGTTCCCTTTATTTTTATATTATTTTCGTCGTAACTTATCAGAGCTATTTTCCTTAGTTTCCGATAAGTAGGCAAAGAACAGAAACAGTTATTCAATCGCTTTTATATAAATAAAAGTTGCAAATACCTCTATAGCATCCACCGTCACTGAGAGATCCATCATAACGGGACAACAGCAAATGTATCATGTCTTCGATCGAGGTCTTCTCCTTAGGTGCTCGCTGAGTTCTCCAACCGTGGAAATCATTTGGTGGTTCGAACTATACAGCAAATAGTCGAACAACTTCCGTCTAAAGTTCTGATGCGGTCGCTATATCAGTACCGCAGTGTGAGTGGATACATTTTCATGGAAAGCATCTCGGCGGTAGTCCCATTTGAGAACAGAAAATAAAAATTGGTTGCCCTTCACCAATTATGAGAAGTAGCTCTTTGCCGTTGAAGAGAAGTAACATATAGATATATAGGTGATTTTCGTGTATGTTAAAATTTTCTCATCTTTCACGTTTTTACGAACCCATTGAACGTTGAACAAATAACTTCCATACGATTCACAATCTTTTTTTTTTCGTGATATCATAACGATTTCTTTTTTATATTTAAAAAGTATTCTCTGAAGAGAGAGAAATGCATATACGAAACCACGATTGCTCAGCGAGTTGCTCACTATATACAACAAAATTATTATGCTTTTCTAGGTTTGGTCACGGTATATTTCTTTTGTGCCTTGAGAGACTCTACAAACGAATGACTGGCAATGAACTGCACTACAAAGCTATATGCGGCAAACCAACCGAAGCAACTTATATGTACGCAGCACATCTAATCGAGGAAAAAGCTGAGGAGATGGGCCTACAACCACCAAGAAGAGTCTATGTTCTAGGGTAAGTCACAAATAACTAGTTATAGGTTCGCTTGACGCATGTTTCATGTTTTTGTTGAACTGATGATGGGTGCTAATCAAGAAATAAATGCATACTTAAACAATTCTGAGTCGTATGACTTAAACTATACTAGTTCATAAAGCGAACAAAATGAGAAAAATAAAGCTGTTTTGTAGAGCATAAGCGAGGAAACCAACGAGTCTTTTCTTCAGAGAGTGAGGGAGGGAGAGAGACGGAGAGAGAGAAAGGTAAAGGGAGAGATTGGACAGCAAAAATCCGTAGAACCGTATGTAGTGTCGACCTCTCAATTAGGTGAAATCTTGACAGCTTAGCGTACCCTAACCTAAGCTGCACCGTTTTCTTCACTACCGATCTGTCCAATGAATTGAAGCAATTCAACGCCACTGTTTTTTTTAATGCCAGCTAGATGTGAAAATGAAATGCTTTACGCTGGCTATGCTTTATCCCTCTAATAGTGAAAATATTCGGTAAGAGTGTAACCTGCATCAAACGGTCAATTTTTCGCCGCTTCATTCTAATGAAAAAATGAACTTCTTAAGTCTCCTATCTTCAGGGACAATAAGGAATCGGATATTCTTGGTGCGAATCTCTTCGAACACCATCTACAGTCTGGTGAAAAAAGTCGTTTTGACAATTGCGATCTCAGTGAGCTACGCGCGAATTACCTCGCCAAAAATAAGTTCGTACTTTGCCCTATTTTGAGCCTTACTAAACATGATAGTTTCCTCATTTCTATGCGAATTTAAGGAAACTTAAATGTAACCGATTAAGAGCGCTAGTGACTGATTCGGTGCGAAACGGTACGTGTTTGTGTTCTTCAAAACCGAAACATGTGAATCGTTTATTAGGAGACGACGCCTGAGCTGGACGATGACAGATACTCGAATGCCAGATAGATTTGTTTGTTCTCGGCGTTAGGATCACTTTATAAGCTGTAGAGGGAACAAGGTTTGCAATAGACTTTTGTCGTGCAGCGGACGAGACTAATTATATGAAGGAGAAAAGCTGAGCGTCTCATATATACCGTTATCTTAACGTTATAAAACTTTACCATAGAGTTAAGAGACCCATCCGTGAAGGTTGCTGACCGATCCACTGCAGTACTCATTCGTTCATTTAAATTTCATCCGGATGTAATCGGATCTTAAGCGGGATCTCTTCAGTTATGAAATCATTGTGCTTATAGGACAACCAGTGAACTGAAACACTGTTTCTCAACGTTAATCGAAACTGGTGCATCTGCGGAAGTGAAACAGAAAAGTCTTATCGAGCAATCCGTTTCGACGCTCTACAGTCGTTTGACACATCGAGAACTCGACGAATTCAAAACGCCACAATTGGTCGAAAAGGATCTTCAGACGGCAATTCGAATGATTTGCGATCGAGAAAAGTTTAACGTTGCCGCATAAGAGGAGCAGTTCTACTCGTCTTGCGTGCGAGCGGACTTTTATGGCGTTCACCTACATGTCGGCGTAACGTATTTTTTTCGAAATGGTATCGTTATGAACTGAAGTGTTTTTTAACATATGCATCCATGTTGCCCACACTCAGCTGAGTGTAAATGACACCTTTTTTTAAAAAAAAATTGATTTGTCTGCCAACAATATAAGCTTCTGAAGTTGTAAAGTTACGAGATGTATGAAAATAAAGTTTTCATTCGTCTAGCGCGTAAACGAATGCATGAAACACGTGTAAATATTGTTTGGCTCATCATAATCCGTTATGCGCCTTGGCAAATTTGCTTTTGCTGAGCGCATTATGACAACGCCTTGTCTGCTATGTGTGCGCACGTGTATGTTGTCCGTTTTGCAATTCCAACTTCGGAGCCATTATAGCTAAAGAGTTATAAAATTTGCTACTATAACCTAAACCCTATGTTTGTACCCACTTTCAAGTCGATTTATGGGTCTCCAGAGGGAAGTCATAATGAAAATTTTTCATACATTATTTTCAAACGCATGGGCTGTGTATCTCACTAACGGAGTGGGGTAAGAAGTTGGGAGGCACGCCAGCAGGTTAGTATAATATACGTTTTAATGATTCACCCATCAGATCAACTGTTTTCACAAACTGCTCGCAACTGGCGGAGATTTAACCGACGACTCTTACAAATCGAACAGTAATTTTTCTGTGTTTGGGCAAATCTGCAATTCATAGGCAGCAGTGTGCCGACGTCACCTCTGGACGTATATGGGGGTGCGTTGCTGCTGGGTAATTTGAGCTCGGCAATTACCGAGACTGAAATTAGGATATCTCGCCGACATGATCCACAAATCATCCAAACCCGATAGCGAGCCAATTCGTCAACATATAAGGGGCATTTATGCGCTTTGAAAAGGGTAAAATCTTGTTGGCATTTTCAAGTGGTCGGACTGCACACCCCCTCAAGGCCACAGAAATGGGTCATTAACTGAAATCCTGGACGAACTGTCCAATCGCAAATAGAGTTGAACATTCATCTCTACGGGTTGTTTGTGAAATCGGCTAGACAAACGGATGAGTCAGCAACGCGCACTTCGTGCTAACTAACACCTCATCATGCATTCTCACTTGCTCTCCAACACGACTGCCGATTGCATAGTTTTTTCAAAAGCATGTGGTTTTAACGTTTCTAAAAGTACACATACGTCTTCTAGAATCAACGACGCAATTTAAAATTTTATGAGGGGATTTTTCTTTGAAAAATCAAAAACAATTTTCGACCATTTCCGTTCCCAGGTTTTTTTTCCCCGATGAATGAGGTTTACAAACTACATGAGCGATATGCAAAACACCTAGAGGGATGTGCGTTAATGTGTACAGAGAATTAATGATCGGCCGAAATAACATGATACGGAAACGTCTTTTCTATTAGGGTGTATAATGGAAACATTCACCTATTGGTGTTACGATTCAACGAATAATGTCGACAAATAAAAAGCACAGTGATCGTACTTGTGTGAATAGTTTGTCGAAACACTGAACGCATTTGTGAAATATTTAGTTTGGGATACCTGTAAGAGCGAATTGAAAGCAATTATGAAGATAATAGACCGAGCGCGAGTGCTATTAAAACAATTTTAACGCGAAGAAGGCAAAAATAGACGACTGAGAAATTCGCGATTTTCGTAGATTATGCAAGAATCGAAAGATTTGCTCGAGCAATAATGGACCATTATCGAAGGTAATTAATATCAACTGAATACCAAAGAGAACAGTACGACGAAGCACAAACACCGTATAAGTGAACCATATCGGACAGGGGGACGGGGTATACTTTGAAGGAACAAGTAACTTGTGTGGCTAAACGAACCGAACATTTCGTTTATAACAGCTCATAACTGCTAATAAAATGAAATCGAATGTCTGTGTGTAATCTGGCAGTAAGCCTACAACAACCAGCAGAAGCGTGTTAAGAGGTGTTCTTTTTGAGTCCAACGATACGTTCACGTTGTCTAGACACGCCTAACCATACAGTGAACCGGATACCAGAAACAAGAGGCTCTTATGCTACCTACGAAGAGAGATGAGGTTGAAAATGAAAAAAAAATCTGCTCACTGTCATCTCCTCTTCTAGTAAACTAATTCTCTCGGGCACAGCATTCCCTGTCCACACGAATCCCCCTCTCCTTATTCTATCGTTCCTTTGCCCAACCTCCACCTCTGTATGTTCGAACGCTTTGGCATAGCCGAGCAAATCCGAAACGCATAAACCAGGCATCATTTAAAAAAAAAAAGACAAAAGTAATGCAAGGCAAACAGCTCGCATTAACATAAAGTCATTTCGAAAAACCACCGTAAAGAAAGCTAAATCCGCCGCAAGACCGATCAATATAACTGCCAAAATGCCGATAACAAAAAGAGAAAGCAAAAGGAGAGCTGTAGACGCGTGTGCTCATCACGCGTTTACTCGACTCTCGAACAACACATATTAACAATGATAAATGCTTTGCGCAAAATGAAAGCGGTATTTATTCGCTGAATTTGTCGTCTCAGTTACGACCACTAAAAAAAAACTTATCAAATTCTCTAGAAACAAATCCAATCCACCAAAAAAAAAAACAGCTGACATCCTATATCATTTGCTTCATAAAATTATCCCGTTTGTTCCCCATCCAGTAGACATCCATCGAAGAGTACGACGAGGTAATATGTTATATAATCGTATCTCCCCTCCCCAAATGTCATCACACGGATTCGATTACTAATGAGGACCCACGTATCAACTTGTTTCCTCCTCATTTTTAGTGCCACGATGAAGCTAATCAGAAAAACCGTTAGTTGCAATAACAAGCGCTAAATATGAGGAAATATTTGCGCAGATTGCGTTCTTGTATTTTCAATGCGAACGTAAAAGATATGCTAATGCGAAACAGAGTGATCGAGAAGTTGAGAAGAATAGCTTTCATCGTGGCACTCACTGACCGGAGGGAAATCGTGCTATGCATCGACCGAGACAGCAATTTTAAACTTTCCTACGGCCATTACCAAAAAAAAGAAGAAAAAAAGCACATCATCTGCAGCTATCTCTATCAGAATTTGCTGCTATGCGCAACATTCAGACGCCTAATAACTGAAAGATTGAAAATCGATTTAAACCTCTTCGAACTGTTCAACAGCTGACGCCTCAAACAGCTACTGGTGAACAATGTCTTGGAGAGTATGTAAAAAGGAGGAAACAATGAAATCAGGTATCGCCACAATGGATTAGTCGAATTTGTCGATTGGAAGAATGTAAGCAAACACTGCAAAGCACGTAAGCCACGAATTTCACCTACTTACACCCGGCAACTGAAAAAGTCCGAAAACTCTCAAACGACTTCGCGAAACGAACTGTTCGGAGGCAAATATAAGCTCTTTGGCACCAGCAGCATAATGCACACGTTATCAAAACGACTATGCTTACATACATACGAAAAACAACGCTTATAGCATCACCTCGGCAAATGTACGTAGCATTAAAAAACATAGAAAGAAGAAGCTGGAAGAGACAACCACAAAGGAAGTGCCTCAAAGGAAGATACGCGAATGAATGAAGAAAGTATTTGAACGATGTGGAAGAGAACCAACATATACGTATGGCACACACGGTGCTCACAGCTGAGAAGGACATGATGAGCATTCGAACGAGTTGCCTGGAATTATTATTATCTACAGCAACAATGTCAATATCGATGTCCAACGTTTATGGGAGTGCAAAATGGAGCATTAGCCTACCCCCTCCTTCCCCCCCCCCCTTGATCCGTATTGTTCATTAATTTTTTAAAATAACATATATGGAGAATAAGATATATTAGAATAACCATTGGCCATTCTCGTAGCATTCCTCAAAACGAGAAAGGCTCCATCAATAATAAATTAACCCGAGGCGTTTTGGCATAAACCATATACGACTTCTTTTATGATCATAAAAATTCGCACCGATTTCATTGACTAAACGATAATCGATAGTGAACACAGTGTTCATCACAAAAAAAGAAAACGATGGCGTACGCTCCGCCGAACTAGTTCAACGTTTCAACCAACCAACGAAATGTGTATGCCACTAACATATCACATCACATAGAAATATAATGGCTGATCACACTCACTATATGTTGATTCAGCGCACAGAAACAATAAAAACAACACGAGCGATGAAAAGTAGAAAAGCGCAATATACCCGGCCAAATAAAAGGACTGTAAGTTTAACACTTCAACAGCTTTACGGAGTGCATATTTGTTTTAAGAAAAAAAAAACTGTCTCGCATATAAACATATCGCAATCCATGGAACTTTGCCGGTTTTTTGACGGCAACAAAGGACGGCTGTGCTGACACAAAAGATCACCTAAACATAATCGAAGCGTACATACCCTGCAATGCAACAAACATATTGCGGTATAAAACAAATGCGAATGCGTACCACGGATCTGCTAGAACTAAACCCGCTTTGGCGACTCATCACCAATCAAGTCATCCGGTTTCATAAACTGATAATTACGCGATTATCAGTTTACTGACCAATTACGCGATTCGAGCAGTCAAAATCCATGCAAAATTTGCATTCCAGCTAATGGTGGATAACTTCCGGCGAGATCGATCAAACGATTTAAAAGTGCGTGTGAAAATTTTTTGAAACAACATGAATTGCCGAATTCCATATCTCCCGTTTCTCATCGGCTCCCCAGTAAAAAGTACCGGGCACACACATACATACATATATGCAAAAACATAGACGGACAGACAGACTCAGACACACATACACATGAGCGTATATGACGCTGCCACAATGCGCTTTGGCAAATTTGTAAGCAAAAAAAAACCCTATAACAATATGTTTTATTAAACTACGAATCATACCGTTGCTAGTTTAGGAGAACGCTAAAAAATCTGATCATAAATCGTTTCCGAGAATTTATCGACCAAATGAATCGTTTTCGAGAATTTATCGAGCCATTTTCAAAGCGTCATTGCTGTACAACATAATTTATGCCCGCTGACTCTCATCGCACTCTCAGAATGCTCTCGGACAAAGAAAACATCAGCACAGTTCCCTGAACGGAACACTTCCAGAAACTGTAAAGAACAAAACAATTCATAATCAAACGACTATCTCTCAAAAATTTGTTTGGAAGAACAAAAAACGATGTCTTCCCATTTAACATCAGCATTTCGTTGGCTGAGGCGGCGTTAATGGAGACGTGCATTGCAGGGATGGCAGGCATAGCGAAGAGGAAGCGAAAGCAGCATACAGCATAAGTTATTATAATACAAAAGTCTTTTAAAAATAAGCGTATATCGAATGAACGTGAATAATAACAAAAAAATATAGCTGACCAGTCATTTTCTTAGAAGCAATCAATAGCAAATGAGCAAGTTAAGGAGATGTATAGATTAGCAGAGAGAGAACGCTGTGGGCTTTCAAAATTATAAACGATGAGAATTACGATGTGAAACGCATTCATATTGAATCAAATCTGGTAGCACAAATCGCAATATCGTTTCTAAAGCGTTTTAAATTACCCTCACTATTGTTCCATAATATCACAGCAGTCGTTGAGCGAACAAAAGAAAATTATGAAGTATTGAACATTCGCTCAACCTCGTATTCCTTTCGCCTTCCCCTTGTCCCCTCTTCGTCTTCTACCATTCTCATAAATTTATAGTGACGGAAAATAAAGCAAGTAAAAATGCCGAAACGACGTGAAAAAAAAACTTGAACCGTAAGATAAGGATTAAATAAACAAAAGAGAACAAATAATATCACAAAAAGCAAAACTGGTATGCATGCGAAAAGGCTGCAGATAATGAAAGAGTTTCGAAAATTGCAACAACCTTAATGCTGCACTGGTATTGGTAGTTGGTAGTGTTGGATATTACACGTTACAAGGTAGGTATATCGCTGAAACGGTAGTAGGGTGCTAACGGGCGCATACGTGAAACCAAGAGGACAATACTGACTGAGTAATTAGGCAAAACAAAATGAGACGGTATGCTAACAACAACGACCCAAGTGAGCCGAAATAAAAGCAAAATAGGAACAAAACGATGTTGGGCCATGTCGTGAAGATTTTGCTTTCAAATGCATCCTTTTTCGAATCGCCTCGTCCCTCCATTCTTTTCCCCTCCCCTCCCCACCTCACCCCCGCACCTGCCGTGTGATGTCAAAAATTCATCTCTGCTCAGTGGAGTCGTTCGTGTTAACAAAGTGGAAAATGAGAATCCATTAGAGAAAAAAGAACTAGGCCTTAAGTGAGAACATTCTATTTAAAAAACGGAAAGCGCGGAAAGCTTCTCAGCTAGTCTGCTGAATGACGTTGGCGGTTATCAGGATGAAAATCGAAAAAGTGAGATTTGCTGATCATTTTCTTGACTCATCTCTCTCGAAACCAGCTGGTACTTCCAGCGTAGAGCAACAGAGCGGCGACATGCCAGCAGCTGCAACCAGTCTGAAACCAAATGCACGTGCTAAGCGAATGATCTCAATTTATTTACATTTCAGATGCACTGACGTTGATGAGTGTTATTGCAATATACGCATGGAAATGAGTGTGATTAGAAAGTCTGCATTCCAAACAAGGCATTTTGCGGTCAGAGCATATGTTTGTTGAAGCACTACGTATCATAAACTGCGACCGTACCCAGCCACATGCATGGTGCTTGCATATGACGTGTTTTCCGGATCGCCAAAGATCCCACTAAGATTCACTTCTCAGTTTATGACACAGATGAAAGTTCTATTGCTCTTCAGCAGTCAACAACGTTCGATGTCACCTCCAAGCGTTTCCTTAAAATCATCTGCAACCCACATCGGCAACTCCTCCTCCCCCCATTTTTCACGCAAAGCAGAGAAGTGGAGGAGGACCTACAATCCACACAGGAAATCTGTTCACTGCCCGACAGGCTTTTTCTTATTTTGTGGGTTCTCATCCTCAGAAAGAGGCGGGAAGGAGGCCGAAATAACCCAAAGATTCGAGTACAACGCGCATAATCTCCTATCCGTTTTGCGCAACACGTACGCAGGCGGCCAGACCGGACGGAAAGGGGATGGACGAGCATCTTACTCCCCATAAAAAGGACAAGACAATGTCGAGTCATAATAACGGTAGGGATCTAAAGCAAGCGTTTGTGCATGCTGATGAAACACCCACTGAAATCCCATTCGGTTCTATTGCGTGCCAGCCAATTTTCAAACATGAGGAGAACTTTGCACTTAGATGACGCAGTCAAAATTGTTAGCAGTGTTTTTTTACAGTCAGACCCTAGGCCAATGTGACGCTGTTGACATTAAATAAATAGTTGCTATTTTTAACAAAAAAAGAGTGGAAGTGGGGCAAACGCTTATGGAAGAACAATGAAAAGAACAGAAGGCACTGCAGACGCAGTACCCTAGACACGACCACGCTCATCATAGAAGTTTAAAATAGAAGTACGAACATGGCCCTTTTCAAACATGTTTCGCCCAAACCACCAAAAAAGTTTTAGAACAGCTACAAGTCACGGGCCGCACAACCGATGAATCGACCGGGAGTGAAGAAAGTGGAAAATTGTTTCTTAAAAGCGCACGAGTTCATAAAATACAGGGCTTGATGTTGGTATCAAATCTTCAAATTCTGAGAACACATTCGAGTGTTTGTGTTCTGTTTGTGTTCTGAGAACACAAACAGAACATAAACACTCGAATGTGTGTTCTGTTTGTGTTCTGAGAGCACAAACAGAACACAAACACTCGAATGTGTTCTGTTTGTGTTCTGAGAACACAGCGTTGCTGTGCCAGTGAAAACGCAATTATCGTAAGCTATTCTGACTATTTTAAAACAGCGACAATCGAAGCACAGCATTTTTCAGTCTTCTTCACTTCGGCACCCCGACTTAGGATCAGAAAAGCGCTATTTGCAATGAATAAAGTACAAAATATAAACGCCAAAATAATGAAACAAAAACAATGCACAACTGTTGCAAAGAAGAGAAGACAATTCAAAAATTCCTACCTAAATTGAATCGACTGTCGCGCTTGGTAGGTCACAGGTTGATAGAGCGACCAGTGCGTTATATGCAGCGTTATCATGAGCCGCCTCTTCGGTAATACCACCACCGTGACATACCTTAAGCACTCTTGATTACCGTAGATCTTCGTTGACGACTAAACCGCTTTCAACAACATTCCGTGATCAGTACATTAAACAAAGACAAATAAAAATTAATTTGACACAAACTTCTTGCCTTGACCCTTCCTCTCACTCTACTTTTCACTGCATCAGTGAACCGATGAATAAAGAAAACATTTAGCGAGGCTGACCGTGTTGATATTTGACGGAAAAAGTAAAATACATTGCGTTGGCGGATGAGGATTGGAAAATTCGCAGCAGATTTTGTTGGTAGATGAGAACAGCGATAAAGAAGCGGAGATCTGGTTCATCGCGAGAGTAGCAAAATTGACTTTGTTAGTGGGGAGAGTTACGGCTGCTTCTGTCGAAAGATTTAGCTACGAACTAAATATGGCTGATTCCGTTGGTGGATGGGTATGAAAGTGTTTGATCCTGTTGATCAATAAGAATAAGTGTAGCGGATTACGTTGGAGCATGATGGTATGAATAAGCACGTTGAACCTAACGCTGGATGAAGGCACAATAAGATCGATTCTGTTAGCGAATGAGAATAGAAGTAATTAAGGTCAATACTGTTGGTGAATGAGGGCAGCAGTAATCATAGGGAATCTCGTTGGCGGACGAAGATGGCACTGACTGTGTAGGTGGACAAAGGAGTGCAGTCGACTGAGTTCTTATGAGACAGCGATAAGTACGGTTCATTTCGTCGGAGGATAATTGCACTAGATATGACAGGTAGCGTATCTGAATTGATGAGGAAATCAATCCATACAACAGAATCTCTCGGTGATTCTATTAAAGAACAGCTAGCAAGAGTAATTCTGTTGATACATGAAGATAAATCTAATGGAAGAAGTTGGAAGCTGGGTTGACAACACTGGCTGATGCGTGGAGGAGCAAGTGCGGTTGATTCTGTTGATGGATGAGGATATTAGTAAGCAAGGTTGACACAACGGCGGGTGAGGACACATATCAATAAGATCGGCTTTGTTGGCGAAAGTCATAAGCACGTTTAACTGAATGTCGGGGTGGACGAGGAAATAAGAATGTCGAACCTGGTTGCTAGTGACCAAAGAAACGGCTGATTATGTTCCTGAATGAGGACAGTCGTTAGCAAGTTGACAACAGTGGCAGATGACGTAGCCGGTATGCTGGTTCTCTTGGTGGCTGAGGACAAAGAAAAAACACGACTGGTTTTGATTTCCGGAGAAGACTGGAGTTGGCACGGTTGATTTCGCTGGTGGATGAGGGCATGAGAAGGCATGGGTGTCGGTGGATGATTATATTGGGACGGTTAGGTATTTTGGAGCATGAGGATAGGAAATACTGTTCTGTTGGCTGACGTGGGAAAAAGTGGATTATATAGGTGGACTGGAATAGACGCGTGACTTTGCTAGTGACTGAGGAAGAAGAGCGGCTGATTGTTGGACGACGGAAGTACCGCAGAGGTCGCGTTGGCGGATTAGGAGCGAAGTATGGTTGATCGCGTTGCTGAAGAAAGACGGAAGTGTTGTTGATGACGTTGGCCGGTGAGGACATCAGTAAGTATGTCTAATTCCATTTGCGTATGGGGAAAGAAGTGCGACTGAGTTAGTGATCTAGATCACAATAAGTAAGGTCGACTTTTATTTTCCACTGGACAACAAGCAAATCGCCGGTGCATGCCTCATCGGTCAAAGTCGCCTCCATGGAACGGCCGATTGCCGCTCTTCGTTCACGAAGAGAAACAAATATCTGCTTTAAACATTCGTACAAGGTAGATTGTAGTTGAGACTATATATTGAGTCGGAGAGAGATAGTATAATAAGTTTGTGTTGACATTTCGGCTCCTTCAGCCATAATCATAGCACAACAAGTTGAAAAGCAATAGTCGTAGCCGAACATTATGAGCAATGGCAGCGCTTCTATGAGTGAAAAAAGAGGAAAGAAAAAGAAAACAAAAAGAAAAACAAATAACAAAGTATGCGTAAGTGTACAAGATATTTAAGTCTAAAATGAACACATCAATAAATGAGCGGTATACGGGATGAGCTTGCGAAGAATGAAGAAGGTGGGGGGAGGAACGCTGAGGGGGGAGGGGAGGGAGGTCACAAGTCGTGCAGGAAGAGGTTAGTTATGGGCAATAGTTCATCGCAGCCACTGATTGCTGCTTTACGTGAATGTATGTGGCGGGCCTCTTTGATTTTCAGAATAAGTGTGCCTCTGCCTCGAGCAAATATTTTGACAGCAGTGTTAATCGCTTGAAGGTTATGACATTCGACAACGTGTTTCGCCATAGGATATGTTGTGAACGATCCTGAGGCCATACTTAAGACATGCTCTCCGCTTCGTTCATGCAAAAAACGGTCTCTTTTACCAACGTACGTGTCGTTGTATGCACAACATAGCATGGAGTAAACGCCTTTCAAGCAGCAGTCACTCGGCCTATCTGAGAGGCAGATGACACAATTCGGCGTATCGTAATCATATATTCTGCTGCGAACAAGTACTTGCCGGAGTGAGGGAGGAAAAGTTACAACTAGCTTAAGAGGGAGGTCGTGTTTATTCAGGACGGAGCTAAGTTCATCTGTGAAACCACTGCTTACGAACGTTACGCATAAGGAGGCCCGGGTTTCCTTCGCGCGCTTAATTTGACGTTCGCGATGAGAGAATGAGAGAGGAGGTCTTCACAAACTTTAAACATTCTTAGGCCCAATACTATGACATTCGAAATTCCTGCATCCATCTGCGGTTTCATGAACATTTTCCACAACAAAATTTACTTCTCTGAAAGAAGTAGATCAGATTGCTTAACAAGAGAAATTCGGACAGAAAGAAAAGGTACCACTTACGATCGGTTTCTCGATGCCCAAAGAGACAAGAGAGAAATACTGCTGCTCTGATTCGTTTTGTGCCTGCAATTGAAAATTTAGAACTCGGAACAGAACTTTCTGAATAAGGTAACCTTTCCATCAGCGCAAGACCTCATTCAGTCTGGATAAAAGGCAGCATATCTCCTTCGCCCTCCAAAAGAGATAACATTTGAAGGTGCCAGTTAAGTTTAATAAATAGGAAAATCTTTTCCTGATGTTCCAAAATACAACTGAAGGCTAACCCTCTCCTCCTCCCCCTCCTCCTTCCTCTCCACCCTCTCGCCTCCTATTTTTAGGAGGCTGCAGCTACGGAGATTAACTTTTCGAATGCCGTGGCAAAGATCGTATGTCACCAAAACACTCTTCCCAGCGAACTGATCCCAAGCATGTCTCCAGACCACAGTGGCGTTCTACTAAAACACGGCCCACCATAAGATTCGCTGGGAAGTTAGAGTATTTGTTTTCCCTCCCACCTCAAGCTCTCTTGAAAGGAAGGGATGCACAAATCTAGTGAGCGAGGAGAAGAGGACGGACGGGGAACGACTGAACACCGATTCGCACTGCCGCTGTCATATGGCTGTTGCAACTTTGCATTTAAAAAATATTATGCGGTCCCCACGCCTTTGCGTATACGTTCATAGGTGTCCGTCTGGCTGTTTCTATGAAAATTTCAAAACAAGAATCGCTGAAGCTTAGCCCGAGATTTGGAAGATATAAAGTAAGCCAAACGGCGATGGCTTACGAAAAAGGCACATACAAAATCAAGAATATCATCAATAATCGTATTTGTGCCATCTGCCAATAACGGACAATCGATGAGAATAAGGGGGAAAAAGTTCGGGCTGTGGAAGCGAAAAGATCTGTAACCTACTGCAAAAACAATACCTTACATTCCACTTTCTACCTCTCTTCCCCCCCCCCCCCCCCCCCCATC
>JPKZ01001450.1:324298-341279 GCA_000803305.1 Toxocara canis | reverse complement strand
CGTCGAAATATGATCCCTAAATTCTTTCAGACTGAATACAACAATAAGAAAAGCGACTATCTAAACAAAACTAGAAATGCAAAAGATCGGCGACCTTTCGGCGTGTCCTCGGTATGCGCCTTCACGAATGCAGCATTCTCTGCAGCGTTCCATCCCGCCAGAAATTCACGTGCCATTCCAGCCATTTGCGCCTTCTGCTCATCGCTCAGCACCTTCTTCGAATCACGGCCGCCTCAAACAGCACATCCTCTACTGTACGAAACAACGACAAGAGAGGGAAGCGGGGTTCAGAACACCCTAAAGCAATGACAAGCAAACTCCTTTCATGTTTCAGTTCATCAACCAAAAGTTTCGCCGGGAAAAAGGCAGAAAGCATACTCGAGCAATATAATCTTATTCTTTTGGTGAAACCTTTATTTATCTTTCTAAAATCCGTTTTCCCCATGCATCGACCTCCCGCTGGGAAACCAAGCGATAAATCATTTCACTGTTGAAAAATGGTAGGTTGGAGCTGCATCACTTGTGAAACGAAATAATGAGTTCATTCTTTCTAATTTTCTGACAAAAACACAAATTTAAGGACAACTAATAGGAAGAAATTAACATTTTCATCTTAGGTGGCCGCGAATATTCTTAGCAGCGAAACGCCCGCTATTACAAATACGCATCACCGCTGCGCTGCTTTCGTTCGGATGCCACGCACTTAAGCTACAAGAGGAAAAAAATCCTCACATGGAATTCCTATGGAAGTTTACACGAACTCTAAAATCGACTCTTCACTTGCAGTTCGTCGAGGCGCTCCTGTACTATTTAAATGAAGTGCGTGGCAGCGACTGGCACGGTATGCGCTTTGGCAACTCATGGCCTTACTCATCCACCTCGCGGTGTTGCCAAGCACACCCGCAGTGATGCTATTTGCGCTTCGCGTACCTCTGATGCACTGTCTAATGAAAAGCATGTGTGCGTTACTGCTCCACCTGCGAAACCGTCAGGTTGCCTACGCTATATCGTACTAGTTTTGGATCATCTTTCTTCCTCAGCGTCATAAATTCATCACTAGCGCAGTTATACGAACAAGCCCGATTTATGAACTGTTCTTTTAAGAACAAGGATCAGTTTTTTCTGTTCCTTAATGACGAAGGGCCAGAAAAAGAATACATTCCACGGGCTTCTAAGAAACATTCTTTTTCTGCAACACCACACAGACGACAAACGCAACTGGAGCAACTGCAAGTATCGCGCGATTTCTGAGTGCTTCTAACTGTTTACGGGCTACCCGGGGCCAACCAATAGGTTTGCAAATTCTGCGCAAAAGGAGACTCCAGGGTATATATTATGCCCACCATATTGCATTACCTCTAGCTTCAACGATTTCCAAGTTAACTGTCGGACAGATAGACGAATACACAGACCACTCACAAGCACGTACACATACTCACATAGGCACAAATACAGGCACGCGCGCACAGACGCAACGCCTTCACAACGCTTTTTTCAGTGCGCATGGAGAAATCACAAAATTAAAAGTAGTGCAATAATGTGTAATTAAATTGACCGAATTAAAACACAAAACGACTCACGTCTGCGCACTTTGTTCACAAAAAGCACCTCTGACTTGAGCGGCGTTATTAGAGCCGAAGGATATGTACTGTCATCTGCAAATAACGAAAGCAAGAATATATGTGGAAAGTTAAAATATTTTCCGAGAAAACATGAGCACCAAAAAGTAGAATACATTCTACGGGCAGATGGTGGTTGTCAAACACAACCACAGCGCTCTGAAACAGACAGCAGAATCATCGCTGCCTTCATATGGTGGGCAATAAATACTTTTGGATAATTTGTGACGTGACCGATTGACAATACACATGCCTCATGACGACGCATATGAACCGCTTCAAAATTTCCCCCCCCCCCCCCTCTTGCTCACTTCTAGAATCCTTGTTGTACTAAAATACTAGATAGGTAAGAGACGAAACGGACGTACCTGGGGGTGGGCATGCACTGACTTCGTTACTAAAAGTGACACGACGTTTGGTGGTCGGTGTAACGGCTTGTGTGGACGAGCTGCCACTACTGCCTTCACGCTTAACATGAGTGCAATCCGCATCCGGAAAACTGCAAGCATCAGTATGCATACGATTTCTCAGGTCTGGCACTACAGCGAATCGTAAAAGTAGGTCACGTGTCACATGTGTAAGAAGTTGAGACCAAATAAATAATACATGTTAAAAAAATAACCAGATTATTGGCCGTACATTATCTATGTGCGCATTACCTACGCTTCCGATTTGTTACCGTCTCAGTTCCCTGAAAAATTTTTGCACCCTTGTTAGTTTTGCTGCACTTTTTTTGCTACCGTGACTCCAGCCCTGCATTTTTGAGAACTGCTGTGATCGGCCGGAAAGGAAACAGCGAAAGGAGGGAAGGCGGTTAATGGAGGGTTACGGCAATTTTAAATCTGCTTCGATATTTTTACGACTCACTGACAATCATTCCCGTCAAACAGACCGCTCAATTAGCCATCAACGTTGCCGCAAACGTTTCCCAAAGACAGTCAAATTTAATCTGCGCAGGAATTCCTGATAAAGCTGCATAAAATCTTCGTCCTTACGATTTTGTATTATGTTCCTTCCATATACCAGCCAAAAAGCGTAAGGAGCAGATGACTAATAAAATCGTTAAACATTCGCATATGTTCTGCAAAACACTCACGACCATTAAAACTGATTGCATGGCTTATAATCTCTTCTGCTGAGAACTCTGAATGACCTAGCTGAAACATAAAGTCGTCTATGTGTTTTACGACGTGAAGTTTACTGAGTTCATTCGTTTCACATTATCACAGTGGGCAACTAGAGTAAAAGAGTAAAGCTCGAAACCATAAAAATCATAAAGACACGAAAGATAACTATTTCTGCAATCGCATAGTTAAAATCTAGAATAACCAACCCCCCCCCCCCCCCCCCCCCCACCCCCCCCCCCCCCCCCCCCCCCCCCCGCAACATCATTACTACCGCCTCTTCCGAGGCTTTTAAAAACTCTATTCGTGCAAGAAATGCGATAAGATTTTATAACAAGAACACAAGACTGACAAAATCAGCAGTTCTCAGATCGCCCATTTTTTTACCCCACCTTTTGAGTACTTTGTATGCTTTTGTTTTTCTACCATTCTTTCGACGTCACACTTACTTCTCCTCCCAAATTTTCGATTATCTTTCTTACGTAGTTCCATATCTAACAATATGATCGAACTAATCTTCCACAACTTCCGCCTTCCAAGTTCTACTGAAGTAAACCCCTACCTTTTATTTCACACATTGTGGAAAAAAAACGATTTAGACTGCGGCAATTAAAGACAGATCCCCGAGATCCCAGATATGTTCTCGATGAAATACTAGTTTGGAAATTTCCACATTTCAAGGCATCAAATCAAAACGAATCGGAGTCGACTCTAGCACGTTGACATGTTACAGCCAAAGTCCATGTCATCCAGTTCAGACTTCAAGCAAGTGGGAGTTGACCGTTTTTCAATCGCTGGACGATGGTGTAGCATATAACATACCTGGTGCTCTCGGCTGCAGTGGTACCCCAAACAGCTCGACGGTCATCGGCTCGAGCTGCCTGATCGACATCTGCGAACGTCATCACCTGTGATCCGATGGAGGCAGTCACCGAAAGTGTTACCTCTGAGACCGACTCCTTAACAGGACTATCAGAAACAGCCCTTGAGTCTACCCCACTTTCTTCTACCACAGTAGCAACCGCATTCGTTGCCAGATGCTCGTCCGGATTGAAAATGCCTAAAAACTCACTGTAACTAATTATCTCAAGAGTTTTTAAAATGAGCTGTGAATGAACAAATTCGTTGAAATATTCAACTGTTTTGTTGAAAAGTCCAACACAAGTGATGAACACTCATTGGTGTTTCCGAAACAAACCCGCTTGAAAATCATCCGGACTATGTAAACATCCCAAACGTTGAAATCCACGTTTTTCAACAAGACAAATATTGTGAGCTATCGCTACACATTTTACAAAAGCGGGGTCACTAAGTTGGTTAATCCTAACCGGGATACGTTTTGTGCCAACGCTCGAATGGGAGCCAGTAATCAGCCCTTTCTGGACGAACGCATACCGCGCTTTGTGAGGAGGCATCGTTGGGCATGTAAAAAACAGGTTAAACTAGTGTTACCAACCTTTTCTAGCCCCCCCTCCCCTCACCCCCTCCTCGACTGTCCTCAGATGTGAGAATGAAGTTGTCCATGCGTATGCTCGATTGAGGCAAGCAACTGATGGGAGCTTCTGGTTTCGCCAAATTCATATTTGCAAATAAATGAGCCTAAAATTTTCAGGTGGCGATCGGAAGAGAGATAAGCGGTACCTTTTCACAACCAATTTGTGACAGCACCCGCAATAGGCGCCCGAAAAAAATCCCGCGAGAAGAAAACTGATGACAGTTGAAAGCCACCATGAAAACTTTAAAAAGTTGGTTTCGATACGCATTCGCTACTTAATGCGGCTACTTGGATGCGCATGGTGCGGCTCCTAGCTGTCCAAGCGAGCTAACGGCAGCCCGATTTTGGCTTCCTGCCCGATATGTTTGTCGCTTTTCGCTGACCAAAATCTGCTCCCAGCCATCACACGATAGTTCCTGGCCCGGAAAAGAATGCGCAAGCATTTGTTTCATAGCCTTCGATCATTGGAAATTACGATACTGTCTGATAAAAGTTGGATATCGAAAGCGGCTGCTAGCACCGCATGGCGATATCGGGTTATATGAATTGCCTTCCACTATCCGCCCTCTGTGACAGTAACACAATTGCCCAGATCTGGTGACGATGACACTGTTAATCTTTACTTCGCCCATCAACACAGCATCCGACGAAATATTGGTGACCGGGCGCTGTAAACAAGTGCCACTAACAAAAAATTGAATAGAAACTGCTTGGGCGGAACCTCATTCGATTCAAAAATTCCTATCCATTCTGTCTCTCCAATTTCCCTTGCACTGTTTTACAATTTTACGCCTCACTCCTGATGCTCTGAAAGACTCTCACTCCCGACGCTCTCATAGGGGAAAATTCGTCTCGTTCAGCTCTTATCAGTTAAAACCTTTAGGTCCGTTCCATTCGCAAGAGTCCAATTTTCTTTGTCGGTTTACCTTGCTCTTTTTTGTCGTTTCGCGAACTGGAAGCAATGCGCCCAGTGAGCAGGTTGCATCATCTTGGATGTTGGTGTCGAAAAAAAC
Source organism: Toxocara canis (assembly GCA_000803305.1). NCBI lineage: Eukaryota > Metazoa > Nematoda > Chromadorea > Rhabditida > Toxocaridae > Toxocara > Toxocara canis. The sequence continues at coordinate 336,028 of JPKZ01001450.1, read as the reverse complement.
AGACATTGTAAACAATAGTCCTTGAATGGCTTGTCTGAGATTTGGAGAGCGAAATTTTCGGGTAATTTTGTTGTTTTTGATTGACCGTGCAAAAGATTTCCAAAAAAGGCCAAAATTTTGGTTGCACTCACGCTCCTTAGAGGTTGGCTTCACGTGAAATGTTCCGATGTGCAACTTGTTCACAGGTTCTTCGGATAATTTTGCTATGATTCCCTCGCACTCATATCCTCCGGATAATGATTCCCTCGCACTCATATCCTCCGGATAATGATTCCCTCGCACTCACTCCCAAACGCCGTAAATCGAGTGGCGGCAGAATGGGGAAAAATTGCGGTGTGAAAGTATGACAGCATATGTGAGCTATCGCTACACATTTTACAAAAGCGGGGTCACTAAGTTGGTTAATCCTAACCGGGATACGTTTTGTGCCAACGCTCGAATGGGAGCCAGTAATCAGCCCTTTCTGGACGAACGCATACCGCGCTTTGTGAGGAGGCATCGTTGGGCATGTAAAAAACAGGTTAAACTAGTGTTACCAACCTTTTCTAGCCCCCCCTCCCCTCACCCCCTCCTCGACTGTCCTCAGATGTGAGAATGAAGTTGTCCATGCGTATGCTCGATTGAGGCAAGCAACTGATGGGAGCTTCTGGTTTCGCCAAATTCATATTTGCAAATAAATGAGCCTAAAATTTTCAGGTGGCGATCGGAAGAGAGATAAGCGGTACCTTTTCACAACCAATTTGTGACAGCACCCGCAATAGGCGCCCGAAAAAAATCCCGCGAGAAGAAAACTGATGACAGTTGAAAGCCACCATGAAAACTTTAAAAAGTTGGTTTCGATACGCATTCGCTACTTAATGCGGCTACTTGGATGCGCATGGTGCGGCTCCTAGCTGTCCAAGCGAGCTAACGGCAGCCCGATTTTGGCTTCCTGCCCGATATGTTTGTCGCTTTTCGCTGACCAAAATCTGCTCCCAGCCATCACACGATAGTTCCTGGCCCGGAAAAGAATGCGCAAGCATTTGTTTCATAGCCTTCGATCATTGGAAATTACGATACTGTCTGATAAAAGTTGGATATCGAAAGCGGCTGCTAGCACCGCATGGCGATATCGGGTTATATGAATTGCCTTCCACTATCCGCCCTCTGTGACAGTAACACAATTGCCCAGATCTGGTGACGATGACACTGTTAATCTTTACTTCGCCCATCAACACAGCATCCGACGAAATATTGGTGACCGGGCGCTGTAAACAAGTGCCACTAACAAAAAATTGAATAGAAACTGCTTGGGCGGAACCTCATTCGATTCAAAAATTCCTATCCATTCTGTCTCTCCAATTTCCCTTGCACTGTTTTACAATTTTACGCCTCACTCCTGATGCTCTGAAAGACTCTCACTCCCGACGCTCTCATAGGGGAAAATTCGTCTCGTTCAGCTCTTATCAGTTAAAACCTTTAGGTCCGTTCCATTCGCAAGAGTCCAATTTTCTTTGTCGGTTTACCTTGCTCTTTTTTGTCGTTTCGCGAACTGGAAGCAATGCGCCCAGTGAGCAGGTTGCATCATCTTGGATGTTGGTGTCGAAAAAAACAGACATTGTAAACAATAGTCCTTGAATGGCTTGTCTGAGATTTGGAGAGCGAAATTTTCGGGTAATTTTGTTGTTTTTGATTGACCGTGCAAAAGATTTCCAAAAAAGGCCAAAATTTTGGTTGCACTCACGCTCCTTAGAGGTTGGCTTCACGTGAAATGTTCCGATGTGCAACTTGTTCACAGGTTCTTCGGATAATTTTGCTATGATTCCCTCGCACTCATATCCTCCGGATAATGATTCCCTCGCACTCACTCCCAAACGCCGTAAATCGAGTGGCGGCAGAATGGGGAAAAATTGCGGTGTGAAAGTATGACAGCATATAAATGAGCACTCAAACCTAGGAAAAGAGAACGTCACCTATTTCGAGCGGTGCCTCCTCACTGTTACCATTTTCATGCACCTCATTACGTTTCTTGAGAAGACTCTTTCCGGGTTTTGGCATCGGCTTTACATATCCTATGCGGGCTAACATCGCTTCTGCGGCAGCACGCTTTGCTAGCTTTTTGTTCGGTCCAGTTCCCTCACAACGTAGTCCATCTGCGCATGCCACCTATAAAATGCCTTCTTTAAGACGTGCTCTTCGATCGACTTAAAACATCCTTTGAAAACAGGCAAATCATTGCTGCTATTCAAAAACATATTGTCCTATAGAAGTGACTGTATTTTCAAAATGCGTCCGTGCAAACCCATTTCAGCGAGTTACTGCAGCTTGGGCGCTCAAAGTGCGTTTAAAAATTGCAGAAATGCAAACAGAATGACAAGGATAACAATCTGCATGAACAGTCAATCCAACCAGAGGTCAAAAATTATGCAAAAGAAACAGAAATATGACCAACAAGTAGCTGTGCATCAAGCAAAATTAGACAAGCGAATGTCAGCCTTTAAATCTGAGTAACCAATTTCACGCAGCGACCAAAAACGAAATCAGAATGAACAATGATATTTTACACTATAATGTGCTACCGTATCAGGCAGTATCAGAAAAACAAAAATGCTATCAGATCACATTTTCCTTCCCTATATTACACGACATTCCATTATGATAATATTATGGAAAATCATACAACGATCCCAAAACGAAATCAGGAAAAGTTGTGTAATTCGTCACGATAGCGTTCCAACACCTAGTCTTAAAACAATCAGAAGATCGTATAATTATGTTGCTTAGTGAGAGATGTGATTCTAAAACTACCCAAAGAACGCTTATCATTTTGCAGCATTACACCGTTTTATACGACGTAAAATCAGTCATATGAGGTCCCAAACACTCTTTTATTTGACTGTCACTTGGTATTATATGACGCAGTATAAAATAAGGTTGTAAAACGATTACTGTTTTACAGTACTACATTATACTACATTACCTGGTACCACGCTTTATATTTCGGTAGGATAACAAGTTGCGACGCATATTTTTTTAAAACTTACGAATGCGAAAAAAAGCGATTTTCAAATACCTCGACAACGAATTCCTTGTATCGGCTTTGTCCATGTTCAGCAATCAGCTGGAACTTGGGTTCGTTCTCTTTCCTTGCTTGCATCACTTGCATTAGACGACTCACCGGATTGATCTGATGCCCATACCCAGGGTCCATTTTCATATCCTCAAACAGAATAACTCAGAATTGCCCATTTACCAGCTGACTGAATTGCAAGCATGGAAGCACCTTCTGTCAGTGAATGAAACTATTAGCTCCTGAAGGATGTTCTCGAATAACGCTTAAAAGAAGTGGGCCAGACGGAGATGATTTTCGCTAAGAGAAGTTCCTTGCGAAAGAAAAATCAGCCGGCAAGTACAGACCGCAACTAAGAGATCGGGTGGCGATCTCATTGAGAGAATCGAACCGAGTATAAGCGATTCGGGAACCGGATGAACCAAAATGAGGGACCATTTACGCCAGGTCTCTCCACACAGCACTTCAAAAACTTTTTATCCATCAAACAACTAACTGCACCAGCCACATACCTAAAAGTACTCTGAATAAGACTAGAGCTCTTACGGCAAAGACCTTCCAATACTGTTGTGTTTATATTCGAAAAACCTTTTGCACAGCTATTTCGAACATTATTAATAGCTGTTCAACATCGTTATTCACTCATAAACTATAATAAAGAGCGCAGCAACAGCTCAAAACACTCGTAGCTTCAAATCGTCTGCGAAACATTCAAGAGCACTTTCGATATTAGCTTTTCTAACTGTCAGTTAAAAATGCTCTCTCTACCCACCATTTCAACGAATCTCGTTTCTTACAGTTCCGTCTTCCAAAAAACGAAAATTGTGCGTGCGTCTTTCAATTAAACTTCCTTCTCGAAAAAACTAGTAAAATAGCGGAATTATGAGCATTTCTTCCCATCACTTTCCTCTCCCGCTCCCATCCTCCTCCAACATAAAAACTGGGAAATCTATAGATCCTACATACATCTCTTAATTTTTCCATTATTTTCCTCTTGCCTTTCCCCTCCCCCTCCCCCTCTAACATATAAACTGGGAAATATGCAAGCTTCGAATTTTGTTATAGCGCTTGACGGCATGCGCGACATGGGTCGACAAAAAAATCTCCCAAATCAAGGGATATTCTTAAATATGGATAAACGAACAATCAGAAAATGTATCAGAAAACGAACCTTTATGATTGTCTTCCTCTTAACTTCCTTCGGTATAGAAGCTTTTTTCTGAGATTTGAAAATTGACGACGCTATAAAGATGGGTGAGGTCTCTGCAATTACGACAACGAAAGTAAACAGGTCCAAAATGAAAGAATGCTTCGCACACAAACTAAACACCCGAATTAAGTCTGCCCGCGCTTTCACTGGTAGAAAATGTGCAATAAAGCAAAACCACGACGTCTTCAAGGTTAGCAGCTTTAAGCGCATTAAGCGGAGTAAATTCGAGAACGGCTCCGATAATGTTCACGATTGTCTTCATAAGTATGTGCATTCTATTTACTGATGCAAAGATATACGTGAAAGTCGCGTGCATTTTAGTCAAAGTTTCTGAAGCCGGAAAATAACATCGAACCTCCCTTTCCCTACCCGTTCCTCTTACGCTAGTCGAGCCAGAACACTGATCGGCTCATGCATATGCAAGCGAAAACATATAATTAGAATGCATGGCAATCGAACACAAAATTTTATGGAGCCAATGAAATAAGCAAACGGATAGAAAATTTGTAACGAACCAAGGGATTTGAGTTTGGTGAGCATAAGTGCGCATGCATTCTGCTTGGCGATCTTCTTACTGCCGCCTTCACCATCAGCGATAACTACCTCATCGGGCGAGATCATCTTGCATCGCATCATGTAATGCCGGTCATGCGCAGGGCCCTCCTCCCTCAAGATCTGTAATATTATTATGTATGTATACATATGTATATGCATGTATATATATACATAGGTATGAGTATGTATATACATATACGTATATATATATACATATATATACGTACATATATATGTATGTATATAGTGCGCATGCATTCTGCTTGGCGATCTTCTTACTGCCGCCTTCACCATCAGCGATAACTACCTCATCGGGCGAGATCATCTACGCTAGTCGAGCCAGAACACTGATCGGCTCATGCATATGCAAGCGAAAACATATAATTAGAATGCATGGCAATCGAACACAAAATTTTATGGAGCCAATGAAATAAGCAAACGGATAGAAAATTTGTAACGAACCAAGGGATTTGAGTTTGGTGAGCATAAGTGCGCATGCATTCTGCTTGGCGATCTTCTTACTGCCGCCTTCACCATCAGCGATAACTACCTCATCGGGCGAGATCATCTACGCTAGTCGAGCCAGAACACTGATCGGCTCATGCATATGCAAGCGAAAACATATAATTAGAATGCATGGCAATCGAACACAAAATTTTATGGAGCCAATGAAATAAGCAAACGGATAGAAAATTTGTAACGAACCAAGGGATTTGAGTTTGGTGAGCATAAGTGCGCATGCATTCTGCTTGGCGATCTTCTTACTGCCGCCTTCACCATCAGCGATAACTACCTCATCGGGCGAGATCATCTACGCTAGTCGAGCCAGAACACTGATCGGCTCATGCATATGCAAGCGAAAACATATAATTAGAATGCATGGCAATCGAACACAAAATTTTATGGAGCCAATGAAATAAGCAAACGGATAGAAAATTTGTAACGAACCAAGGGATTTGAGTTTGGTGAGCATAAGTGCGCATGCATTCTGCTTGGCGATCTTCTTACTGCCGCCTTCACCATCAGCGATAACTACCTCATCGGGCGAGATCATCTACGCTAGTCGAGCCAGAACACTGATCGGCTCATGCATATGCAAGCGAAAACATATAATTAGAATGCATGGCAATCGAACACAAAATTTTATGGAGCCAATGAAATAAGCAAACGGATAGAAAATTTGTAACGAACCAAGGGATTTGAGTTTGGTGAGCATAAGTGCGCATGCATTCTGCTTGGCGATCTTCTTACTGCCGCCTTCACCATCAGCGATAACTACCTCATCGGGCGAGATCATCTACGCTAGTCGAGCCAGAACACTGATCGGCTCATGCATATGCAAGCGAAAACATATAATTAGAATGCATGGCAATCGAACACAAAATTTTATGGAGCCAATGAAATAAGCAAATGGATAGAAAATTTGTAACGAACCAAGGGATTTGAGTTTGGTGAGCATAAGTGCGCATGCATTCTGCTTGGCGATCTTCTTACTGCCGCCTTCACCATCAGCGATAACTACCTCATCGGGCGAGATCATCTTGCATCGCATCATGTAATGCCGGTCATGCGCAGGGCCCTCCTCCCTCAAGATCTGTAATATTATTATGTATGTATACATATGTATATGCATGTATATATATACATAGGTATGAGTATGTATATACATATACGTATATATATACATATATATGTACATATATATGTATGTATATGTGTACATATGTTATATTTATACATGTATGTATGTTTATATATTCGAAAAAAGCAAGGCGCAGGCGCATGCCATGCGCTGGTAACACGCGTAGAGTAGGGCGTTCGCTCCGCAACATGTACCTTTGCACTTCGCTGTGCACCATGCTGAGCATGTCATGAATAAGAGTAATCGGGGGAAAGGCCCCAGCCTATTCATGAGGCTCAGCGCATGCTATGAGTAGAAGCACGCGGGAAAACGGCCCGGGCTACTCGTAGGCCAAGGACTTCCATGGACATGAATTCTATTACCTAGTGGTCACAACCAAGACAGGCAAAGGTGACATCGGCGCCAAAGAAGCTGAAATTACTGATTCTACTAGTGCGTGGAAATGGAGTTAAGAGATAGTGATGCTACACTGCCGAAAACGAGTGGCGTACAGTTGAAAACATATTTCACAGGTGCAGAAGTGAAGGGTGGGAAGGGAGAGGAGGTCGAGAGAGGGAGAGGGAAGGCATCGCTGATTTGTTTATGAGCATCAAACAAAGTCGTTTTTTTTTTCGAAGCGCACAGACGGATGAGCAATGAAAAGCCTGACTTCACAGTCACCACACCTCTGACACAGTTCGTAACTTTAAAAGCCCTCAAAACAACATGTCAAGGTTTCTCGACAACACCTTCCGATTCATAACTGCAAAAAGTACTGCCATGCATAAAGGTAATACGAAAACGCTGTTATACATAAGAAATAGCGATCTGCAATTTTAAACGTAAATCGAAGGAGCGACGCTGAACCTCAAATTCGACATTCATCCTCATCTGCAATGCGCATTCGTGAATTTGTGAGATCGCCGATTTGGGCTTGCCGCTCCTGTTAACCGCCGTCGACTCCGTTGTGCCATCCGGTGTCGGAGACCGACCGTTCTCTGAGCCTGATCCGGTACTCTGATCCGAGCTATCTTCGTCCGATGTTTTTGTCACCGCTCGCTTTTCACATGGTACATCCACGCCATCTATAAAGAAACAATCGTAATTAACTGCTATCCTCCTGTCATGCCTCGACGGTGATCAAAGCAAAATAACACCCTGAAAAAAGTAACTCAGACATATTGTCCACCCAAAACCATTCCTGTATCGGACCCTGACAAAATAAATGGGGAGCAATAGACGTGGAAGACGACTCGGGTATGCCTTCCAAATTTAATCACTTAGTTCGGGTTCAACCTTTTTATATATAGCCAATTCTTGAATATAGCACGTTGTTTCGAATAAAAGCCCCTCCCCTTCCACGCGCTTGTCCATACACAATAGCCCAGGAAAGAACGACCCATGAAACTGGAAACTGCATAGGGTTTCAGTAAGAGTAAAATTCGAAAGCTCCTTGGCTGACCGACTGACATGTGTATATGTTATTGATCGATGCCGTAGCTCTCTCTGTAAATATTACACGACACTTAATATGCTCGAATCAAAAGTTTCTGCAGTTAAACTTGGTTTATGCATAAATCCTAAAAAAAGAAAAGCCCCTCCCTCTTCCGCTCATTGATCAGCAGCCCAATTTCAAGCATTTGTAAAGCAAAGGCCTTCGGTTCGTGCTCAAGCGAACAACATCATGTTGGGTTGAAAATCTGTACGTTCAAAAAATGAGGCTCATAAATCGTGACGATATGGTTCACCACAGCGCTTAAAAGAATGGCCTGTTGTTCGCCTAGGTGGTAAAAACTACAACCGCTAAAAAAATCTAAAATTCCTTCATGATGCGCAAAAGTCAACAACGCTTTTCAAGGTATTCACAGACCGCGCAAATTCGAATATCCTTTTCTGGTGGTCGTATTCCGTATCCCATCGGATAACAAAGTGAATTAATCAGATATTACATTAAAAATATCTTGGTAATATATCTAAAAATATCTAAAAATATCGTTTCAGAAGGCCTTCTAGGAATAACTAATTGAAAGATCTCCGCCAGAAGTTGACTCACGATCAAACACGGCGGAATCACCATACAAACGACAGAACTTACTGTTCATACCGCATCTTAGGAATAGCGAGTTCATGTTTCAATCGCACAATGATCGCTCCACTGTTTCGCTTTTCATATCTTCTGGATGATTGTAATAAACGTAATTTTCTCTTCCGTTCTTAGTGTTCTTTTCGTTAATTAAGCATGTTAATTGGCTGATCGCAAACTGAATCTTCTTATTGGTTGCGAGTTGTCGACAAATTTTTTAAAGCGAACCAGAAGTGATCCGTGCCTACTTGCCTATTCTAAAAGTAAATAATCCAGTTCAAATTCACCATAAGAGGCTAAATATGCGGAGCTCTCCGCAAAGAAAAAAAAATTCACTCAAATATTTTAAGATCCAGCAAAACTTTGGCACTACCGTTCCTCACGATGACAAGCTACATACTCTTGTTATTGCCGCTTTGTCGAGGATTAGTGGTTGCGTTCCTGAGTTGTGCTTCCAGTGTAACCAGTGAGGGACCGAGATGAAGAAGTGCCTGAAACAACACCCACCGACTCAACTCAAAAGTATTTGGCAAGCGATGCACAGAGCTCTGGTTTAAACGATCTCGCACCCTTATTGACTGTGACAGCACCCACACCTAGAGTTTGCTTCTGCCCAAAAATACTACTTATCCAGGCACAATTGACGGTCCTCGGCTATCGCAAATCCGCTATCACAACTGCCATTCGAGGCGGAAGGTCGGAAACTGAAGATGGGGAATGGTCGCGCGAATATCGACCACACCAACGTAAGCAGCTGGTTACATTCAGCCGTTCTCGCAAGTACGATATGAGGCCGATGTGGCTGGTCAAAATACTACTTATCCAGGCACAATTGACGGTCCTCGGCTATCGCAAATCCGCTATCACAACTGCCATTCGAGGCGGAAGGTCGGAAACTGAAGATGGGGAATGGTCGCGCGAATATCGACCACACCAACGTAAGCAGCTGGTTACATTCAGCCGTTCTCGCAAGTACGATATGAGGCCGATGTGGCTGGTCATGGTCACCCATTCTCAGTGCACCACAAGCACTCACTTTGCGCCGTGCCGAGGGCGCAATGTGAATGTTAGCATGCACCAATCATGCCTCTGCACCATCGGCATCAGCCTGTTTTCACCTTATAATTTCTCGCATCCGTTCAGACAAGATGAAATGCGCCGAAGTTCCCCAAGGGATTTTACCTGGGTAGCTGCATTCAGTTTCGCTTTCTGCTTTGTTGGACCTTTGCCAATAAATTCTGGCATATCATCGCTCAGTGTGAGACGAACCTGAAAACATATCATAAAGTTGTTTTTTACAAATTTTAAAAGTTGCCTCGATTTGGAGACGATGCTCCCAATCCTGAGAATACTTCGACCTTGACCGGGTTATTAAGTTGCATACTGCGCAATAGTCCCTAAAGTAATAAAGTGATGCAAAGCGTGCACTGTATGCGAGAAAGATATGCAACTCGAAGGAGCCAGTTTCTGGCCCTTACCGTTTTCTTGCGATCTTTTTTTTTTTTTAAAATCATGAGTCCTCCTAGTTTAGTCCTCAACGAACAAAGCAACGTAATATCGAAGAAACCATACTCGCTTGGTGCCAAAAAGTTCTTAAGCATGCACGCGCTCTGCTACGTATAGCAGCATCATTTTGTCCCATAGGCGCAAAGTTTGTGCAAATAAAGTGGAAATTTTGAAAAAAAAATCATTATAAGTGAACGAACATTTTGCATACTTAAAGATGTCCACACATCTGTCCATCAGGAAACTCCCAATTTATCTCTCTTCCCTTCCTCGTATAAGTCCTTCTTTCAAAATTTTCCGTTTTCTAGCGAAGTGAGATCGCATAAGTCCCTTTTCCAAATTTATTCAATCCTTCGAAAAAAAAAACGATAAATTCGACCCCTCCGTAAATTTACTCTTTCCTCTTCCCTTCCCATTTCCCCGGAAAACTTAAACGCTATAATCCTCAAAGTATGAATTCAGACGCGAGATCACTGTTCTGTGCCACAGAAATTATGAGAAAAACATATGTCGAAATGCAAATGCACCACTGCTATCATAAATTCAATAGCGCGCCGATTGTTCTCAATATTGTTATTAGCATTTCAACTAGGATGCCGTCATCAGCGACTCCTTATTTTTAAGTCTGATATGGCAACACATTCACTTGCCAACTACTTCAATAAACTACTGGCTCTGGAGTCTCCATCGAAGATCCTTCTCTTGTACACAAACATCACTATCAGATATGCACTGACAACTCGTCCCCCAACTTATCGTCGACCCAGTTGACGCTGAGACTGCTTGTGACTTCATTTTCTATGCTTTTTGTTCCATCCCTTTTCCCTTTCTATTTCTTGTTATCTCGTTTCTTGACCATCTCAAGGAGCTGTAACTGGCTCATTTATGGATGAAAACGATGTGCGCAAGAGGGTAAAGGGCATACTGGAAAAAAGGAAGAATATCAAGCTGCAACCACTAGAAACATAACCGTTTGCCTATGGCTAAATACGAGAATGTCGCCAATTAGGATTTTTTAAAAAGCATTAATATAAGCATATTACACCAAAAGCTCATACCTGGTAAACACGCTGCGCAATGTACGGTGGTGGCTGCACGTATCCAGGTATAGCAGCAGTGGGAGATAAGATCATCGGTACTGGAGGTGGGCAAATATGTGCGAACGGCGGGGTGGGCGGAGGTGGCAGAAAACGCTCACTAACAATCGGTACGAAACCACCATTCGGCAAATGCCTTAAACTACTGCAACATACAGCAAAGTCTATTCTATAAGAAACACAGAAGCGTAGCCGCATGTCACGAACTCTCGCATTCATTCTATAAGAAAAACAGAAGCGTATGGCATAGCACGAACGCTCGCATTCAAATGCCCGGATCTGAAGCATTTCAACCCGACAGATAATATGTCTAAAGATTTGACTGCATTCGAGATCGAGCAGCGAATGCACGAAAAAAAGAACAACTCTCATCCCCTAACCCTCAAAGTACTGGATAACTCGTAACTTTGACGAAGGTGATAGTAATGAAAGAAGGTAAAATTAAAAATGATGTGTTAAAGTTGCAATTCTGGATGTTTGAAAACATAACAGAAAGAAACTAAATCTGTGTGAAAATTGCGAAGGGTTTCCTTCATAGCCCCGCGGTTGGTTGATCGAAAGGTAGCGCTTTCGATTACAGATTTTTCTTCGAAAACAGACAGATTTTCT
>JPKZ01001450.1:270743-296490 GCA_000803305.1 Toxocara canis | reverse complement strand
GGGCGGAGAATATGTGGAGGAAGGCATATAGCTAGAATCAGATGGACGACCATTTGTTCTCATGACAAATTTCTTGAAAAGTGAACACTCATTTTTTTAGTAACCGCAGAACTGACAATGGACTCTCTTGCAGAAGGCATCGAAATTTCCATATTTTAAGGAAACCTCGTCTTTACTTAAAAATCCAGTTCATCTCAGACAAGGAAAAAAATTTTTAATGCAGAAAGAAGGTGAAGGACATCTCTTCCACCATCATGCTGTAAATGGCACACATATAAAGTGATGGCTGACACTAAATTTGCTAATAAAAATGCCTCAGTTCGCCCACTTTTTTTTTCTTTCGGCGGCTCCAAATTATGGAACTCAGCTAAGATGACCTCTAGAACGCGGAAATTTATGCCACACCTGTGTGTTGAGATGTTTCGTAGAGCTGGTGCTCATATGGGCTGTATCAGCTGATTTTATCGTCGATGCATCCAGCGAATTCTTTGATATCTCCGCACTGGAAACAACACAACTTACACATTCATTATACTGTCGAGTACAATCTTAAAAAAAATTCTTTCCTGCACCATAACCAGCAAAACAAAACGAGATGACTCATTGTGACTCACCATTGCGCTGGTCATTCCTCAGTTTCGGCATTTGGTCGAAATTCAACGTTCCATCGGCTCATTTCACGACCACGACCTCACCTTTTCTCTCTCTTTCCTTTTCTCCTTTTCTATATTTTTCATATCCTGAATTGAACCACCAAAAATTGACAAGTGATGGAAAGAAATCAGAAAAACTTATTTGCTAAAGTTGAAGTAAAACATTAACGAAGAAACCGCGAGTACCTACCTAGACGGCGGCGTTGAAATTTGTAGGTCAGCATTTCCTTCTGAAGTGGATAACGGTGAGTCGGAAAGTGCCTTTGGACAAGTAAGCGTATGCGATTCCTCAGGCACGTCTGGGCTATGGTTGGGTGCCGAATTGGCGCGCTGACTTGAATTTGAGCCTGTTAGCTTACGATGCAAGGCGACCGCCGTATCGCCATTCACGTCCGAAAGCACCATTAACGCACCCTCTACTTCATCTCGACCTTCTGAAAACACTATTCACTTGTTTAGTCAAAGATGGCGTGTTACAAATTGCGATTTCAGATTTTAGAAAATTACAGTTAGGCACTAAAATTGAGCTTTACAGGTGCCTTAATAAAGACTGTACAAGAGTTATTATATAGAAGTGAGGTTCCCCAGAAGTTTACCTGAACCCTGCAGTCTCATTCATTCCTTGCCCGCACATTTCCATAGTCATTCCCTTCATTTTTAAACCTTAATTCCAATTTAATTCCAATGCTTTAACATTTGCATTTCAATGAATGTCGGTACGCATGATTGCACAATACAGGGCGACGCATTAAACCGAAATTAATTAACTCACCAGACGTTGGCGTTGCATTTCCGCCATGATAATGCGCAGCGATGTGCAACCGCAAGTTTTCACGATTTGGGTACACTTTATCACAGTGCTTCTTCGGACATCGAAAATCCTTCCCATCCCGTAATACCACGTGGTCCGCATGCAGATGAACCTGAAACAATAGGTCAATCAATAACCAGCATTTTGATGAGAAGGCTTTTATTAGGCAGAACTGAAGTGGTGTTAAAGGTGTTAAAAGCGCAACTATTTGCCAATATTTTTCTTATTTACATACCATTTTTATAAATAAAATTCCACCGCTCTTGGAAAATGAGCACATATAATGTGAGGTCCTAATATCTAAACAACTGAGACACCATCAATACGAAATCGAATCTTTCTCGCTCGATTTTGTTAGACGACACTAACAACTTGAACACAAGCACTTAAGTTTTTACCGTTAGCACAGATGCGTACACTACGACTATCAAGCAAACAGGAACCTGTAAGTCGAAGCTGGTTTCATAGTTGACATCGCAAAGATTGCATCTGGTGGATGCTGGAAGAACAGGCGACGATGAGGCACCGTTTAGAGGACGCTGTGTGGGTGTCGAACTTTCACTTCGTCCAGCACCCTCGCTGTTCGCTTCGTCAGAGCGTACCGATGACCCTGAACCTTTTACAGAAAAGTCAGGCTGCCGCAAACGACCGTTAGGAAGGCAAGCCCTGAGACATTGCATTCTGCTATCTCTTGTTTAAATACTGACCACTGGCTCCTTGAAGAGAAAAAACCAAAAAAAAAGATTAATCGAAAGCCAAATTCTACTGCTCCTCGTTCACCCTCATCAACCGCAGACCAGATGTCCAAAATGAGGAGCCCCGCCCTATAACGAAAGATAAACAAATGGAGCAAACGTCATATGTATACACGATGATGATTTTGTGACAAAACAGCAGATCAAGCAGGCAACTTATAGGCCGAAAAATGCAACATTTAACTCACACGGAAAAAAGACTGGCACATTTCCTGGTAAGTTCACTTGCGCCGAGTCAACAAAAATACTCATACATTCAATTCGGGCATTAACGTTGCCAGTTTCCGCAAAAATCGAGCATAAAATGAGCTTGTCAAAAACGAATATAAGACCGATTTATAGCAATACAATGTATGCCAGACAATAAGCCCAAAGTCAAAGCACAGTCTCCCATTAGTTGTCTGTCAAGCAAAAGAGCGAGACATTTTAAAAAAAGAGCTGTTCAAATCCAGCACCATTATCGGAAAGCGCAGCAGAATCGGCGGCGAAACGATTTGCCAATGCGATGTCCACTGAACGTCTATCTGACTGCTGAAATGCGTTATCATTTATGGAACGTAACTTTGGCACATCAACATCGGCTTCATTAATCGAATTTTGTTCTCTAAAACAACAGCCCTTGAGATCGAGTGTGCCATTGGTTCGAATAGAGAGCGACGAAAACAACATGATATAGGAGAGTCAGGGGGGTGTGATGATTTATTTTTTGTCGTGGGAACAAAACGTGCCAAAGAAGGGATCCCATATAAACAGATACTCGGATAACTAGGGAAATAGAGCTAAACAGCCGCCGACACGCTAGGCTACGTTGTTGTGTTCAAATCTCTCTTCTTGAGGATGTCTTCCCTGCAACTTCACATTCTGCTGACCAGAAGAAGAAAGTCCGGAATTCATGAATTTTTGGCGCCTGTCCGTCAATTTGCACGAGAATGGAAGTTTGCTTCCCCCCTCTTGTGTAAAAAAAAATTTCGCACGGACAATTCCTATAGTCGGTTATTTTGGAGAAAATATATGTAAACCATTAATCGCTCTCTGAAGCAGAAAAACACTGTGTCCCTCTGCTAGTTCTCTAAATGAATATTGTTATTTTAAAAAAGCCTCCCGGCGATTCACATGAACCCACTACTTCTCTTTCCCCTGTAAGATATATCGATTGAGCACATTTAAAAAAATAATTAAAATGAACCAACCACAGGAGGATCAGGTTTTGGTGGTATCCAAATATTCGCCGATACGAATTTTGGCGCAATTTCATCGTTTCTTCGCTGAGACGCCGATACGGAATCACACCGTTTGCGAGATATTGCGTCATTCTGCAATAAACGATATAATAACACCGCACGCACATCACGATGCTGTTTTTGAAGACTTTCGTATCTTCTCTAAAAGTTTAAGACAGTTCGTTGGTATGTGCATGTGCTAACAACATCAACGTGGGCTTCTGAAAGGAGTTCGTTGTTTCGATGATGATAACGACTGTCAGCCGACGTCTTCACTTATTTGCTCCTTAGTTTCTCACTACTTACTTAAACTGCTCGTATCCGGTTGCTGTACGCTTTCACTAATTTGATTAAATAAATCTATGCAGAATTTTCTTCAAGCGTTGTTCCGCTTTATTTATTTGCTTACAAATCTTCTCATTAAAGTGTTCATTAATCCTTTATACCCCTCCTCTTTCAATCATCTTTCTGCGCATCTCAGATAGCAGCTACGTCAGCTGAAACGCATGCATAAAAGACCTGGAACAAAACCCACGATGTTTTGTCAGTCAAATCAAACAGCAGCAAATGTAGGCGAATAGAACAACGAGTAATTGCTGTTAGTGTTTGAAGCGTACTCACGAACCCTTTTCGTGGAGAAGCTGTATCCGCGTTTGCGCAACATCTGTTGTGCTCCACATGGTGATCTTTTAGTTAAGTTGTGCACAGCGACCGGTGAGGACACAGGTGAGCGTTTATGAGGCGCCAACCCATAGCAACTACTCGGAGCAGGTGCTGGTGACTGCAGCATCTGTTCGCGACATTCTAACGAACTCGAGTCGCGCAATGAGCCAATTATCGCTGAAGCCAATCTTTGCTGCACTCAACAGAACAGGACCACAATGAGGAAGGCATGGTAGTATTCTAAAAGGTACTTCTAGGTGGTTCTGAAGAAATAATAAAAGTACTGGTTGTGGTAGATTCTGTAGTACTGACCTTCCAAATACCAACTCTTGGACAACCAGTAAAATACCGACTCGCAATGGATCCTTCCTCTTTGGAATTTGTGGACTTAGAATTTTTTCTGCTAATAACTTGAGTGCGAAAACATTTTATCACTGAAGCATTCTTGAAATACCTTTTTCAACATTTTGGCTTCTTTCATTTGGAAGAAAGCTCCATTACTACGATCGTATGACTATCAATCGATGCGAAAAGGTTACGCTATTAGGACGTTCAGATGGACGATTTCAATCGCACGAGGGTCCTGTCACATGCGATCCAAAGAAATGAACAGCGAAAAAGAGAAATTTCCTGCTGCCAGCGAACCGATAGGGAATCTTTGGCCATTAAGAAGGTAGCCAAGAGAGAGAAGGAGGCAGGGTGGAGGAGAGAGAGGGAACCCCGGAGAGCGATCCTGTTGGTGAAGCAGTCTGAAGAAAAAATCCAGGAGCAGAAAGACGGAAAGTTCTGCTTTCCCGGATCAATGAGTATAAATTTCACTCAAATTAAGGCTTGCTTAGTTCAAGATGGATTTTGATGGAAAGTTACAACTAACAAACCGATCAATGATGCCCGTGCTCGATCACAGTCGGTGGTGTCAACCTCGTTTAGGCATGCACCATTCTCTTTGCGAGTAATCAGCGTCAGTGCATCGTCAGGCAGTTTTCCGAGACTCTCCAACTTCATGACATGCGTTTTGGAGCGAAGATGCTTGGCAAGGATACCGTGTTTGCGAAAACCGATATTGCAGTCCGCACAAACAAACGAACGTGGATTCACATTCTGCGAGACACACGACGCGCTCTCCTCTGCAAATGATGAGTCCTTATTTCTCATCTATTTCCGTTCAGAACAGTTTATTTGAGTTCCAGTTTCAATTTCCTTTCTGGTACAGTTCAGTTACTCTTGTTGAGCCACTAAAATTATATATGTTCTTCACTGACAAGTAACTGAATATGAACAGGGATTAATTCAGAAAAAAACAAAGGACAAATCAAATAACTGAATACCAACAAAAATTCGGTTTGCGTTGGCTCACAGTTTTCCATAAAGACCGCTAACCAACTGCAATGTCCGAACTCACAGAAAGTGCAGCTATCATGTTAACTATCAGTCAACCATGTCTAACTATATGTTAGAAAAAAAGTCTTAAGAAAAGCATATATGTATCACTCAGTGCGAGACATACGCGTTTTCTCTTTGATTATTAAAGAAAAAAAGAATATACATAAATGTATATGCGCAAAATATATACATATATACATGTATATATACACATATATACATATATACATTATACGTATACAGGTACAGACCGATGTATATATGTACATATATATATATATATATATGCATATATATGCATACATACATGTATGCATGTACATATATACATATATGTGTATATACATAAAAATAAGGTGCACTCTATAAGCAAACGACTATTTCTAAAAGCCCCAAACTGATTGGTGCGTGTACGGGCAATGAATCGATCAGGAGAGGGAGCTCAATCCAACCACAACTTTATTGAAGCGTACGCTTACCTTCATGTGATAACTATCAACTAATCTCTACCTTGTTGCGTATTTTAAGGTCACAATAAAAATTCGGGAAACTTCTTCACCACCCCAATTGCTTCAGATAACTTAATGGTAGCAGTCAGTAGAATTTTTCTATTCAGAAGATCAAGAACTCTGCATTTGTTCTCCTTCGAATGGGTGGATGGGCCATGAAATCAGGCAGTTTCTCAGCTCCCTTTGTTTTTTTTTTAGCTTTCGCAGTTTTGGCCCGTTAGCGCATTCCTTTCAATTTCTTTTTTGGTCGATAGCGGAAGTAAGAAACAATCCATGAATGTTAACGCTATCGACACTTTTAAATGCATTAGACAAGCCACCCTAAATAGAACCGGCTGCATTTCCCACAGCTTCCCTTCAAATTCCTCAGAACAGGTTTTTGTCAATTTTGACGTGACATCACACTGAAGCACGTTTTAAAAAAACACAGGGATGAAGAAAGAGATGGAAAAGGTAGGACAGCCTCGCATTGAAAAATGGAGGGAATGGAATGGAGTGGTCGCGTAAAGACAACAAGAGAAAACTGATTAAAGCAAATGCAATTCGAGAAACAATCACAAGTGAGCTGCAAAACAGTGTTAACAGCGACCTTCAGGTAAGTTGGGAGAAGATATACAGATAGAATAACCTCAACCCGAAGAAACGTTGTTATAATCAATTCGCCCTTGAAGCAGTTAGACGTTACTATTATTGTTTTGTGTAAACAATAAATGCAAAAAGTTTTTTTTGGGAAAAAAAAGGAACAGGGGAAGGAGGAAGGAGGAGAGGGTCAGCACAGGCTGTAAAATCTAGGACATCTTAGGGTGAACGACAAAATCTAGGAGACATCATTTAGATAATTTTATCGAGGGAAGTTCAGTGAAAATGATGAGGTCTCGTGAAAACTAGTATTAAATTCGAAAAAAAGTCAATTTCGATAGTAGCTTAATACCAGCATCTGAATCATTCTGCTCGATTCGTCGTTTGTCGGCATTTCCATGCGCAGTCTCGATGTGTCTGGTCAGCAAGCCTCGTGATCGCACACTTTGCTTACAGTCGGGGCATTGATATGAACGTGCCCTAGCGTTTTGCTGCTCCAGGAAATGTGTATGACGGTGTAGTGTTAATTCGGTTGCCTTACGAAATACTCGGCCACACATCTCACATGCCATCTCCTATAAATGGTAACAAACGAAACATACCGCATCCGTCCTGAATATTTGGGTCACCAAAAGGAGAGAAAAAAAGATTGTAATTGTGATCTCGAAATATCGTCAAATTTTGGTCAGCTTAAAGAAGTTATTTTTTTTTGAAAAAGCTTCCCATTGTTCGTGTACCAATTTGGTCATGAACCACCAATTCACCGCAACAAATCATCGGACTGTGACCAAGCCCCTCAGGCAATGGCGAAAACTTGACGAGATCTCGAAAAAAGTTGAAGGTTACCCAGAAAAGGGTGAGGTAATTTGTGGAATACCGACAGAATTTTTCACAAAAAACGGAACAGCCTAATCAAGCCAGTTTAACCCCGACAATAATGCTGTAGTTTTTCTTCTTTTGTAGCCGAAAAAGTATACGTAGGTGCACAACACTGCGTTTAAGTCGAAAACGCCTGCTAGATGAGGAGACAGTATTCGGATCGAGCACCAACAGTACTCGTAGTTTTATACTAAAATCAAGAAAAACAATACAGTGTTCATGGCAAAGTAAAACTTGGAGATATAGTTTAGTGTTCGTGTCACTCTTTGGGAAAGGTGCCGCTACTGCATATACAAAAAAGTGATAGAACGGGATCAGTAGGAAGAAATTGTGCACGAAGTACCAACCTCCTTAGCAAGAAAAGCACCCATGGAAGGCTGGCTAACAACTGATGAAGGGGATACTTGTACGGGCGTGTCGTGCGGGCAATTCACTGCAGCGGTTGGAACAGCGGCTAACGTCATCGCGCGACCCCGATGCATCACATCGCCTTCTTCCCCTGAATCCTCTGCTCCAGCCTGAAAATATTTTAGTTCTTAATCATGGGCAATGGCTATCACTGGCACTACATACAATTAACCATAAACAGGCCAAGCGGCCAGACTCATCCTCAAGCAATTACTGCACCGTTTCAATGCTCCGCGATCGGTCTTTCCTCTTCAGCCACCTCCGTTTCAAATCTGACATCACAAACATTTGTTATATTCACTCCTTGTATGAATGCGTTGGCCACCAGCCAAGCTGCCTTAGTGAAATTGAAAAGCTGGGAGACAAAAATTTATCATTCTGCCGTCTACTTACAAGTTTGTTAGCAGAAATGCATACCCAACTACTTTGAACAGACCCGCCTTTCCCTACTCCCTTCGACGAGTCGCGAAAAACTAAGAACGCTTCTCTAAAAAAGAAAGCCCGTTCCGAGAAAAATCCATCTTTTTCGCCACCAACCCAGCCAAATGGATGCATTTCGCCCTCGCTAGCCGTGTAAAATGGAACCCCTACGATAAACAGTGCTCCTTATTTAAACATACCCGCTCCTCAGAATCTCGAGAAACGTGATTTTCCGAGGTGTGAGGACTGTATATCGGTAAAGCGTTTATCAGCGAGCTGGTTAACTATTAAGGGCTTATCGATCAAAAAGAAATCGCGACTAGCAGAATTTTGATGAAGAAATGGTAAACAACAAAATTTGGCCCGGGAGTGGTGATCAGCAAACAAGTTCGAAAATTCAGAATTGAGTGGGCGAGGAAAGGGGAGGGGGTAAAGCTCATAGTGATGCTCAGTGACTTGATATGGATCAACTCCACTGATATTACAGCGCGCTGAAGGATATAATGGTAAAATCAACATCAACGATAAGTTTAAAGCCTTGGGCGTCGTCTTTGGTAAGCTCATAGTAATGCTAACCTTTTCGGGGAACTTCGTTTGGGCTACTACCTTGCGGCGGCGCCTTGATTCAGGGGAGCAATGTGCAGCTGGAGGAGCACTGTGGCAAAAGCGAGCATGATCGGGCTCAGGCCATCGCAAAACCGTTTCGCCGACCATCCACAGAGAAGGTGGTGTATGTGTTGATCGCTCAATGAGGATGTTCTCTGAAATTGTTTTTTTTTCAGCCAAACCAACTCAAGTTAAGATGTACCGTGTCCGTATAAGACCGTATGAATGAAGAGACATCGCAGCAAAGACTGCGCTCAAAAATCAGATCACTTGTGATGTTAATAAGACTCGAGCAAAGCACATTCATCACTTATGAAACTGAAAATAATGCCACCTAATTAAGCGCACAATTAAAATAGAAGCGAAACCAAAGAAACTCTGTAACCCAACCACCTGATCGGCATTCGGCATTCCATCTAGAAAATCGGCAAAATACTAATGAAACTTTCGTCAAGTAGGAGATTATTCGATAGGTACACTACGGATATGAATTACTCTTAATGCAAAACACATGATACAGTAAATAAATTTTGATGAGCTTAGTGGAAAAAAAACCGCATATTTAAGTTCACGAATGTGTTTCGATTCCAACAGTAAAAAGGATAAACTACTTTTAATTAAAAACTACTACAAACTAAGAGAAAACACCCTAATGTGATATAGCTGCAAAAGCTCTTCCTTCATCAAGTGTTCGCAAAAAATCTAAAATTAAGCTATCAAATAAGGCGAACCTTGGCCAAATTTTCGATAAGGCATCGTATCATTCATGAACACTTCCGGAGGTGGCCGCATTTCTTCGTCAGATGAACTGAAAATTTCAAATTACGAACTGCACCTGAATCTCTAAAAATGGCACTCTACGAGATAGGATTTCTCACAGCAGCGCTTGCCAACCATTAGAAAACATATCTTCTTAAGATTCAAGTCGACGTTTGATCATGAGTTAAGATGGTCGCTTCACTTTCTAAGATGCATGACTCGATCGATTTCTGGGCAAATGAGCTAAACAACAAATCGAAGTTTTCATCTAATTGGCAGTGTAAGCAACCAAACAGCGACAGATGAGGCAGTTTAGTTTTTGGAAAAATCAGAAGTGTTTTTGGAATTATTTAGAACACTCGTTTTTTTTTTTGCAGTTATCGTAGCCTATTCTTTTGAACTTCCTAGCCGCTGAAGGTTATATTCGAGACAGTACGGCAGTTCAGTTTTTTTTTTCAGTTGTATCATTCATGAACACTTCCGGAGGTGGCCGCATTTCTTCGTCAGATGAACTGAAAATTTCAAATTACGAACTGCACCTGAATCTCTAAAAATGGCACTCTACGAGATAGGATTTCTCACAGCAGCGCTTGCCAACCATTAGAAAACATATCTTCTTAAGATTCAAGTCGACGTTTGATCATGAGTTAAGATGGTCGCTTCACTTTCTAAGATGCATGACTCGATCGATTTCTGGGCAAATGAGCTAAACAACAAATCGAAGTTTTCATCTAATTGGCAGTGTAAGCAACCAAACAGCGACAGATGAGGCAATTTAGTTTTTGGAAAAATCAGAAGTGTTTTTGGAATTATTTAGAACACTCGTTTTTTTTTTTTTTTTGCAGTTATCGTAGCCTATTCTTTTGAACTTCTTAGCCGCTGAAGGTTATTTTCGAG
Organism: Toxocara canis; assembly: GCA_000803305.1. Lineage (NCBI taxonomy): Eukaryota > Metazoa > Nematoda > Chromadorea > Rhabditida > Toxocaridae > Toxocara > Toxocara canis. The sequence goes on along the minus strand of JPKZ01001450.1, from coordinate 285,948 downwards.
ACAGTACGGCAGTTCAGTTTTTTTTTTTCAGTTTTTCTTTCTCTGAAAGCAAAATTTTCATTTTAAAATCGATGCATCAAATGATAGTTGACTTACTTTTCGTCATCAGAGAGAAGATCATTGCTGTAGTTGGAGGCGGCAGGACTGGCGATCTCTAGTCTATCAAGGTCGCTATCCGATTCGGGTTCACCCGTCCCATTATGATTCTCAGCGATTCGGCGACGGTGTGCTTTCGACTGCAGATGTTTGGTTAGATTGCCTTTCGTTTTGAAACTAAAATTGCACTGCGCACATTTGAACGGACGAATATCAGTGTGCGATCTGCAAAAAAATGAATAAATGCAGTTTTTATTTTAAAAATACGTGCAGTTAAAATTATTTAGATAGCTTACGTTACTCACACGCTAACAACTTTCAAAATGTCTTTGAAACCTCAGCGTGCAAATCAAAAGAATAGTGCAGTTATGCAGCAAGAACGCAACACTCAACTGGAAACTCGATTCAACATCTCCATTTCTTGATTACTTTTTCCGATCAAATTTGGAAACCTCGCCTGATTGCTCTTGGCTCACTCGCCTTCCTGATTAACCTTTTACTTCGAAAGAAAACGCAGACTTAATTAAGATCATCTCTTGCAGCCCAATAACGACCTCAAACCCAACGAACCATTCCAACCAACTGCAACTTTTCTTTTAAAATTTTTCACCAACGAATCATTCACTGCCCTGGAGTTTGGTAAGAAAAAAAAGTGCGAACTTAAGGTGTTTCTTGAGCATTGACGGTTTCTTGCAACGAATCCCGCATCGATCGCAAACATAACGTCCTCGACCACGTCCTCTCACGTATACGTACACTTCATCGGTTCGGTGCCCACCAACTATTTGTCTTATAGCTGCGTTACTTGACGTTTGAGCTTTTGCTGGTGCATTCGTGACTGCCGTTGGCTGCGATCCAGGAACTCGCATCCTTAACAGTCAGGTTATTACTAGGAGTTACTGATATTTTTGCGTTCGCATGCCATATATACATTATATGGACGTATATATAAATATATGTATATATACGTATGTAAGCATATTTATATGTATATAAACATGCGTATAGGTACGTTTATATACGTACGTGTATATATGTGTACATATATATGTATATATATATATGCATATACATATACATGTACGTATATATATATATACGCATGCACATACATATACATATATATATGTATATATATACATATATATATATTGTTCATCCGTACTTTACTTTTCCGTAAAATTGGCTTTCTTTCTATCTTTGCCTCTTCGCAAGTTTCTAGTTCGTTTACTGGTCTTACGAGCCGAAACGTTCCCATAACAGTTTGAAAGTCAAAACTGAACGCTTCATCGATCACAGCTATAGGCATCAGCTCTATTTCTCCTTGGTCTGCGTCATCCAGATGTTATGCATCAAATTTTATTACTGTTATTAGCTATCGCTGATCATTTATAAAACTAACCGAACTGAGCGAATGTTTCTACGAAGCCATGAGGTCTTTTTTATAAATACTCACGAATTACAACAAACGCATGAGTCTGAGCATAATTCCTCGCTTTTCTAAGCAAGAGAAGTTGTAAGATTCGCCAAAATCGTGGGAGTCTTCTAGATATATGATATCGATTACGAGGCCTGGGCTTCCAGCCGATGTGGTGCGGTACAGGATGTTAAGCTATCACTAACTTTTCTGAATCGGCTTGTGTGGTGAGGATGTTGGATGCCTGTCGAGCCAAAACGGTAGTCGAAGCGGCAGTAGAGTTTGGCAGTATGGAGGTGGTGGTGGCAGAGGCGACCGTTGACGCTCGAACGGAGGGTAGTGAAGCAGTGGAGGTGAAATCGACCGGTGCGGCGCTGGATGCAGCTCTCTCCGAAGATGGGTTTACACAATGCGCTTGCACAAGACTTGCGATCGCCGCTTGCGAACACGCTGTCGCTACTGCGTTCTGACGCAAACGCATCTGAAGCAACAATCAAACGGTTTAGGTTCAGAGTATCGACTGAACACTGCCTTGATCACAGGACACGGCTGGCACGTACCATACGAAAGCGAAGAGAAACATGAAATAGACTGAAGCCGGTGTCGGTTTCGATTTTGCTTGACGTCGCAAGGCCAACGTTAAGACCAGCTACATTTTTGTTCACAATGGCGATCGACCTGTTCAATCCCTGTCACGAATATAAATAAGCACTGGCTTTCACATCGGTCACAGCGGGTGTAAAAAGACAGACTATTATCGAACCATATTGCGCATGTGATCGACGTTAAGCCGATATGCTTCTTCAAATAGAAGGGAAAAAAATAACGCGACAATCGCCTCAATCAGATTCAATATTATCTTACTGGGCACTTTTCGTGTTGACTGGCCAATAAGCAGTCGGTTCGCTCACCAAACTAAATGTCTTCGAAGGTTGGCTTTTTGTAGTTCTCCGCGACAACCATTACCTCATTGTAAAAATCCCACTGCAACGCAGTCATCTTGAAAACGGACGGCACACTACGTGAGCAATCTGAAACGCGATTAGCTTTCGGACTCTCCGACTCCAGATGCCGGCTTTACTGACTGATACATCAAACTTTTCAGTGCGCTATTTTGAATCGAACACTGGAGTCATTCGTGAGCGAAATGGGTGCAAAGTGAGCGTACCTTAGTGGAGTAGTCCCAGAAGGAGGAATGTGTAACTTTAAGTGCACCCATTTCACGGAGAGCAGTCGTATACCTCCACAACTGTTTAACACCAATCCTCGGCTTCGTCGAGCAAGTACCCATATAGAGAAGATTCAGCTTCGCTTCCTCCGCATTCACCGGGGTCTGCAATACAGTCAATCAGCTAAATGTTAATCCAAAACAATGCAGTTATATACAGCTCAGTTCATGGAAATACACAAGTACAAATTCGACGAGCTCATTGACAATAGCTGAGGTGGTAATGATGGCATTCATTTGTAAAGCTGACATTTGCCTGTTCGCATCTGTCTCCAAGCATCATTTATATTACTCAACCGAAGAATGTTTCCTCTTGTAAATGCTCAGTCAAGAGTGACTGACATTTTCTTACATCTTTCAGACCTTGAAAAGTCGATAAAGTAAATGACACAACATCTTGATATTTTCGATATCAAATAACCTGGAATGGGGCAGCGAGGCACAAACGAGAGGCGTTTTTGCAACTCATCCATCAAACCAGCAAATTTCGTAAGCTGCTGGCAAATAAAGAAAATTCAAACGTTAACTGATCCGACATTCGTATGAATCTTCTGCTGGATTTCAGTCGGAACTAGCACATAATTTTCCAGTGGTTGGTGAATTAGTTAGAATTTGGGCACTGAAGTGATCGATCTAAGCGTGCAGATTACATTTATCAAATTTTACAACTTTAACTCCACCGGATCATGAGTTGAAATTACCGGATGAACAGACAGACATGCGCGTACAAAAATTCAAAAAAAAGCGATATCGCCATAAAGCGTTTTGCAAATTAGAAATGTGCCACAGCATTAAAAAAAAAGTTTATCAGCCACTGCGATCGTCATCGTGAGATCAAATAGCCAAGAAGGGCGACTTTTTAAAAATTGTCCAGTGCATATAAACGAGCTTAGTCGACAATTCAGAACATTGCTCCCTTTGATGGCGGTTTCCATATTCATCCCCTTTAGCGGCATTCAACGAACGCAAACAACTACAACCATAAAATGGCTGCCAGTGGTCACTTAGAGAAGGCTGCCGAATGCCTCAAATCGGTTGCCAGCAACTACCATCTGTGAACGGATGGAGATCGGAAATTTTTTGCATGCGTACAAGAAAGTTTATGAGGCAATTCCAACTCTGTTTTTTAAGAAATTACCGTATTTTCTCCAATAACTCCCCTTCTAGGAAGGCGTGAATTTGAAAACTCTGCCTTCGAATAAAGCCCCTTCTTCCTCCCACCAACGAATAAAATGCGAATTATTTTTTTACCGTATTCTTACCCCCCCTCCCTCCCCCCCAGGAAGTACGTTACGAGCACACTGCAGTTTTAGTCATGCACAATGGAAAATGAAAGTCACCAAGATTGATTTGTGCGCTTGAGGGTAGGCTTTTATAGTGCAATACTGAAGGAAACGTGAGTAAGATCAGAGATTGCGATGTCCCTTGAGTCTGACCACAAAAAAATTTTCCCGATGTTTTACTGCCATTTTGCAGTTCGCAGCGATAGATTGCTTAAGACTTACATTCATTACAGAAACAAGCATTGGCAAAATTGGCAAAACAAGCATTGGCAAAATTGGCAAAACAAGCATTGGCAAAATTGGCAAAACAAGCATTGGCAAAATTGGCAAAATAGGCATTGGCAAAATTGGCATCAGTGCAAATTTTCATACGAACTGCCTAATTCAAAAGAATCAATTGGCGAAGAGAAAGCGTTCTAGTAAATGACTGAAATTATAACAAACGCGGAGAGGGTTTTTAGAATAGTAACACATCGGCGCATTAAACAAAAGTGATTCTCTGGATACAACCCACTTTTAAGCATATCTCAGAAATGCCACTCTCGTTGACATATCCTCTCGATCAAAAATTTCAGGCACTTCGGTAGCGCTCATAGTTTAGAAAAAAAAAGGCGGAAAAATAGTGCCATATGACATATCTCCTACTCGCAAAATTTAACAAATAGTCTCCGCTGAAAAAGTTCTTTTTCAAACAAACACACTCTTCTTCAGACAAGTGAAAACAACACAACGTCTCTGGGCTTTCTTCGGCATTATATAGCAGATAAAACGATCACTAACAAAAGCTCACACCAAACGCTGAACGGAAGCATAACTGATTAGGAGCATTTGTGAATAAAGACCCAACCTGCTGCCAATTGCTGTACATGCTGAGTTTATGTGTCTGTTCGACGAACATTGGTTGCGGTTTGTTAAGACACGCAAACGTTTCCGTGGTTATATTGCGGAGTCGACTTCGCCGCGGCATCACCTCATTCCGCACTCCGGATGCATCACTTAGAGTCAGAATATACGGCTTTTCCGTTTCACCGCTCGTGCCGCACTGAAACACCCTCCGTTTTGATTGCAGCTAGTTTTGAGGCATCAACCAAATTCCTTGAGATTTTACGAAGTCGTCGGTTAATCGTAGTTAAACAGGATGAGGTAAGTACCCTTCAGCAAAAATAAATAAATGAACACATAAGGTGAAATATGAAAAAAACTTAGAGGAGCTGGCCTGAAGCTGGAAAAAGTAATGAGCAAAAGGTCAAGGCCTCAAACTGACAAGTACGAATGAGCACAATTTTTTTAATTAGCTGGGAAAGATGGACAAGAGCGTTACCCACATTTGCATTAATTTCAATTGCTGTTGCTCTAGATTGTCAACTGCAATTTCGGTTTTGAAAGAGGCATGCTAAATAAGAAACGGAATCGGATAATTGCGGCTTAAGAGAGACTCTGATCATCGATGATGAGTTATCATGACTTGAAAAGACTTCTGTAGTTGATTTTGGAGAAATTATCGGACCAGCAGATATGAAGTTACTCCGGTCCAAACATAAGTAAACAACGGCTAGCACTAATTATTATTGATCGAAGTTAATACGCACTTTCGTCAAACCAGCAAAGAACACAATGTTCAAAAAACTCCACCTTAACGTTGGAATCGTACAACCATTGCAATTGTAACAAATTATGCTGAGAGATCATGTTAAATGATTTATTTTGAACATAAAATTTAAGTCAAATTTAAAACGTGGAATTTAAATCGACCACAACCATCTCGAAATTATACCGTAATCGGAGCAGTAGGATGTGCCTTCTGATAGTGTTCGATTATATCGGCGGTGGCTAGCAGTGATTGGGCTAGTGTTACTTGTGAGGCTCGTGAAAGTGAAATTGAGCTCGTAATCGCCACAGTTAGCTGTTGGGTATTGTGCCGTGAAACTGGCCTTGATATAACGATCGGACTAGAAGATGTTTCACATGAATCGGGCTTCAATGGCTCCTGAAATCCACGAAAACGTATCTTATAGCCTCAAGCATAATGATCCGTCTTTGGCCTTTCACTTCAAGAATCGGATATCAATATGCTTTTGTACACTTTAACTTCATTGCTACGAGAAGTTAAAGGGTATCTTGAAATCCCAACTAAATCCTTTCTTTAGTGGAAATATCAACCAGTATAAGTTCCCGAGGGTTCTGTCAGATATTATTATCAGATCAAATGTAATAACTTCTATGAGCTCAAATGCTTCAACTGTAAGTATTATCCGCTTTGTGTAAAGTTGTTTAAATAGCACAAAATGGTCGCTTCGTGCGAGTAAATCTCGATCACTTAGGAACGCATTTAACCTGAACGGGACAATAAACTGGCGATAGGACGGGATGGGGGGATGTTTGGGATGTGGATGAACGACTTGGGCAAACTCCAATCCCCAAAGGATGGTCCAATGAACTCGAACGGGAAGTCTGAGAAGTACTGAGAAGAAACATCTCAAACACAAAGGTTTACCCAATATTTTCTCAATCAAATTTCATACTGATTTTATATGAGTGGGGTCTTACAAAAATTATGGACACCTAACAATCAAAATGTATTTCTTTCTGGAAACGTCCTTGCTTAGAATTTTTTTATCGACGAGGTGAGTATCTTGGAAACACCATATTAATTGAAATTGCAATTACGCAAAGACAAGTAAAAAAGTCACAAAGATTAAAGAGCAACCAGTCTTACCATCAGATCAATTTACGAAATTACTTGTATCATTTACTGAGTGTTTGCATTAAAACTGCGTTCAGAGGCTGCATCCAAAGTGATTTCGTTGAAAGCGGATATTTCAGTCGAATTTTAATTGAACGATATAAAACAATTATCGGGCCTTTATAATAGCTTATAAGTTACGTCCGCCCTTATACCATTAGTTCACTCACCTCCCTCTTGCTGCCATTTCGTTGGGCATATATCGTACAGGTATTCAGCTCATTCGCTATTGTTATGGCTTAAATTGTTGGAATTTTAGCGCTCAGTTTTCATCACTGTCATATTCGATGCACTTTTACGGTTTTCGACACTGAACATTCTGCCGATAACTATACACACCGATAATTATATGCACCTCAGCAACAACAGCGTAGTCAATGATATTAAATTCCAAAGAAGTAAAGGCTGAGGCGATTACCGATTGGAATCGACTGACGGAACACGAGACCAAAGTAGTTATTGCAACGAGCAATCTACTGGTTAAAATCATCTTCACTGATAAGTGAGTGTAAGTTTGTTTTGTTGCATATTTCAAAGAGATCGAACAAATACCAATTTGGCTGCTTTGCTCGTTGAAGCCTGCGGTTCATCACTACGATGTTCGACGGCGGCCAACAGCCGTCGTTTGAGAGGATGCCGATTTTCGAGCGGAGCAACCGGCGAAGCCCCAGCAGTCGATTGCTTTCGCACCGGTGGTTCGGTGGTAACGTGCATCGACATCGAACTGCTCGCCACTGGTTGCTGTTGTTGTTGTTGTTGTTGTTGTGCTTGTTGCAGCTGCCCATGAAGCACTTCCGCTCGCCTCAAACGATACGTAATTCTATTCATAAACTCATTACGATATCCTGTTTAATGTCTGCATAACATTTAGCACGATGAGAAGAAAATCAAGGAAGGAACTAATGCTTAAGAGAAACTAATTTCAGATGAATGATCAAGTTCACTCAATATCAAATAAACCGATGATCTGCATAAAGAAAAATTCAAAAACTGAAAACAATAAAAAATGATTGACGTTCAACGAGAACAACTGCTCTCACGCAAAATCAACGTTGATAATTGATATGCGAGCACGATTTTTGAGCAGAAAATATCGTTTTTATTCTTGATTTGATTATTACCATTTGATCACTTCGGTAATTCGAATTTACTTCTTATTATCGATGGTTAAGCTTTCTTATTTTACTTATATCCATCATTTCCTTCTTTGAATATGGTGAGTAAAAAACGAAATAAGTAATCGTTAATTTAAAAACTCGTTAAACGTTCGCTTTTATCAGCACAACTATCGGGTCAATTGACTTGTAACAACTCCATCAAATGCTGTACAAAGGTGCAACGATATCGTTTCACTGTGCCAGCTGGCTAATGTTAATTTGAAAGGAAGAGTAATTTTACGAGCGAAAACGGATAGGGAAGAAAAAGCGAAGTGATATTAAAATTGCATTTGTGATTTGGCTCATTTTCTTCAGGCAAAACATCCAGCGCCATTAACTACACATCGGCTTACGCAGTCTTCATGGGCGAGTGCATAATATACCCATAATTATTGAACAGCATGAATGATGTAAGAGATTGCCGGCTCAATCGCAGTCAACAGCCTTCACATAATTGTTCGAGACAGGCAATTCAATCATGCAATTCGTCGATCGTTCTTGCACCAAACACCTCAGTAATATCGGCAAGAGGGAAAGCAAGGGCGAGGAGCGTGGGCGAGAAGTAGAGATTAAAATCGTGAACAACCGCTATACCTGCTACATCGCATCTCATGAGCATCCAAAGCAGCCTCATTTGGGAATTTCAGTTGGCAGTAATTGCAGATGTAGCACTTTTCGGGTGCCCTCAACACCGGTTGTCCGTTAGTTAGCGAACCCCCAGCAGGCATCGCCCGTACCGCGAACGGTGCATGCGGCTCATAGAACGGCTGACTTCGGGTACATGGAATCCGTTGCTCGCGGCTAGCTGCAAAGATGCACATCCATCCACGTTGACTGATATATATATATATATATACATATATATATATGCATGTATACGTATATACATGCATACATACGTATATATATATATATATATATATATATATATCTAATACATAAAACCTCAGTTTCAGAAACGCTCTGTTTAACAGAACAAATGCAACAATAATCGACAACACAGCGGTGGCTGAGAAAATACGCATTTCCCATTCACCATGCAATGGGTGCAGGTGAGATCGAGAAAATCAAAGCCCTTGTTTTGAAGAGTACTTGAGGGGAAATACTCTTAAAACGACCAGAAAGTAGCATCCGAGGGATCTCAAACTTGACAATTCCTGATATGAACTCTGTGAGAGGTGCACCTAAATAAGTGGGCTGAGGCCATCCATAAAAAACATCAAAAACATAAATGACCAAATGTAAGGGGTAAATTCACCTAAAATGCAATGACAACTATTGAGCGCTCTTGACTGCCCAAACTTCAATAATATTATAAAGACGTTAACAGCGATGGAATAATACTGCAAAGCCACGCCGAACTTGCTCCATCGTACTTCACCTGCACTACTTCCCACATTACCCCTCCTCCATACTGAGGAGGAGAAGGGGACGGAAAAGGAAGAAAGATGAAGGAGTTATGGCCGCATACATGCATGATCGGTTATCAACCAAACAAACAACATAAATGGTCCAACAAAAAGAGCGAAGAAGCTTGAGTTTGCAACCTGGAGAAACGCTTTGACGCTGAACTGCAGAATCGAGATCGACTGACGACTGAGGTCCCATTTGCCGATGATACGGTCGACGCTTAAGGAGACCTGGATTCTGCTCAAGGATTGCTTCGTTTTCACTAATCAGGCGAGAAATATGCTCTTTAACCGATTCGGGGCTCGTCAATGGGCCAATGTTTCGGTTATCCCCGGCCATGGTCTGCGAACTTCCTGTAGCAAATGAACTCGTTCATCTCAACAATGACACCTACAATTCTCCAACAATGATTTTTAAACTGGAATTTATTGTCGCACTGACCACCGTTGTCAACAGAATCGAAGCAAATAAGTGCAAAATGGAGGAAGAGAGGGCGAGATGTGGGAGGAGTGGGGGGAGAGGGAGGAAAGGCCCTGAGAAGGATCAAAGAACCTCGAAAAAAAATTTTCTCGCATTTTATAATCGTTCGAGACGCAAACTCAAATGGTCGAGAAAGATAAATATAATTCTTTAGCGGTGTACTGCGTCTAATTGGAAGCATTTATAATGTAATTCTTTATATCGTCCATCACATACTTTGCAAAAAATAAGCTAGAAAAGGGCTTTAAATCGCATTTGCAAAAGTGATAAGGAGAACAAAATTCAGCGGCTCATACTGAACAGACAGACATGCAAGCATGTTGGCAAAGACATAACGTCATCATAATGCACTTAGTTACAAACGTACATTCACCAATGGGCACAATAAACTAGTGTTTATATATATATATATATATAAAGTGGGCGCTACCAATAAATAGCGTAAAGATAGTACTTGCGCAATGTTAAGCTTGGAATAAGCCGAACAAAATTTAAACGGATTCCACTCGTATGTGCGATAGCTATGAAGATCAATAGGTTAGCTGCTCAATGAATATGATAGTGAAGACATGGTGACAAATAAATCGAAGGCCTCACTATCTGCATAAGATATTGTTTGTAAAAAAAAGTGTAATAAATTGTGATAAACAATGCCTCTATCAAGAATATGCAACGAGATCGGCACTGCTATCACTAGCTTTAAGCTGTATGCACAAAGCAGCTGGTAAGCACCACAGGCCCCGCTTTAGACAGAGCCTGTGACGAAACGTGGATGACCTCATAGCCCCATATACCTCTGCATCATTAACAGCGCTCGAGATTGATGGTTTCACTGTTCGACGTGTAACTTGGAACGTGGATGGCAGGAACTAAGAATGCATCATTGTGAAGGGCTCCGTATAAGCAGCAACGCTCATAATATTTCAACAATCTATGCACAATATTAGACGGGCTTTTTCCTTCACCAAAAAATACACTTTGCAAAAAGCCTTTTGAAAAAAGTAGCATGAATTACGTAAGACATCACAGAAGACAAAATTATAACGGCAACCAAAATCTGTAGATATGCCGTTTTATCTCAGGTATTAAGTAAAAGTTGTGTAGGAAGTAACATGAAAACCAGAATCGGCGTTGAGTACAGTGATTAGTAGTGACAATTTCCCACATATCATTCCTCTACTATCAACAACTAAATAGGGATGTAATAAGTATTCTGGTAAGGAATGAACTTATCAGAAAAGAAATTGGACTGAACCGATCCAACCCGATTATTTTTACTGTTTATCCATCATTCTGCCCAAAGGGAGAGCTTTCTTCATCAGAAACTGCGACCTCCTTTCGATACAACGATAAAACAACAGCTGCACGTCAAATGTCTCATATGACCCGTTTTCCAGGATAGACATACCCAGCTTATGGTCGGTCATATCGATGAGTCCAGGACAATGGGAGATTGATGCTCCATTGGGGTATTTGACAGAGTGCTAGCAATCATTTGCGTAATGCAGAAAGTGCCAAGTGAGTGTTGGCAGCGCATCAAGCACGCTGCTACCGTATCCCACTTCGCATCCCTCACATTTTCAGGCACGGCTGACTACGGCGTAGCTACCGAAAGTCGACGATTTAAGAACTGTTAAAGCGGTTTTTTTTTTGCTTCAGTTCCTAACGTGCGTGGTGTGTAGCGTTTTTGTAATAAGATTGAAAAACTCATCAAATATGCGCATCATGTTCAAATGAGGATAACAAAGCAAGGGGTCAACAAACCTGGCTGACATAACCTCTCATGTGCCGAATTCCGAGTTGCCTGCTCAACGAGAAGTGATTCGACAATCTTTTGCTGCTGTTGAGGAGTCGGTGCAGCGATTCCATTCGCCACTGCAAAAATTCATCATGACGCTTATATCGAATATTTCCATAGTCGGTTGTCACAAACAAAAAATTTAAACAGTCATACACAACGTTTCCGTCTCTTGCATTTTTAAGAAAGCTGGAATTGTTCGAAACGACATGGATCAAGCAATGTACCTCTCATGCCTTCCATTGCTCCGCACAAAGTATAATCAAGGTGTAAATTTTAAAATTATCTCATAAAACAATTTTTTTGCTCAGGCACAATACCGTCGTCTCATAAGGCCTCATCAACAAAAACACACTAACGAACGGTAAGGCCAGGCAAGAGTGCAAGCTGCTATGTATGATACCTCTATACTTCATTTTATGAAGCGATGCAGCTCGGCAGTCAACGCCGTTCTACATATTCTGAACGCTCGCGTCTGCTTCTTAAATTGGACGAGTCGTAAACAAGCTCAGCAGATGCCATATTAGCTCACATGTTGGAAACTTCCTTCAACTGTTCGAATCAGAGAATTGATCTACCTATTCAAGAAATGATTTATTTATTACACCGCTTTGAACTCATATATTAGTAACTGTGACGACTTATTTATACATCTATAAACAATAGCATATTTTAGCACTCATCCATCCACCTTTCAATTTAATCGCTCTTCATACGAACTACTTGATTTGCAAACCATCAAATATGGGAACTCTGCGAGATATTGTACGCGGTTGGAACTGTCCATTTACCGCATCCCATTCTGGGTTAATGTAGGTGTTTAGGGGTGACCCATTCTGCGCTGATCAACGCGCTTTTAAATGTCCGTTCCTAATATGATCTAAGTGTTTAGAGCAGCACAATCTGAGTTGATTTACGCGCTTAGCGTTGCTTCACTCCAAGTTCGTCGATGTGTTTCGACGGATCCCATCCCGAGTTCATGTCCACGGCTCGGGTCGTCCCGTCTAAATTTTGTGCGCACAACTAGAGGTGCTCTGTTCTAGGTTAATCTATTTTTTAGTTGTGCGACATTCCGTGTTCGTTTGCGCACTTAAGAGGTGCCCGTTCTATGTCCAGTTGTTGTTCTATGCGTTTAGAGGCGACCCATTCTGCGATACTTCCGCGCTTATCCGCGTTCAGTATTTAGTGCCGAACTGTTCGTTTATGGCCCTCATCTTCCCTTTCTAGGTTCGCGTGCATGCTTAGCGCCGTCTCCGTCTGAGCTAATCAGCATGCTTAGCGATGCTCTATTCTGTGAGCTCAGTTATGCGCATTGAAGTGCCTCATCCCGGATTAAAGTAGACAATTTAAGGTGTCTCGTACTGAGCTGAACTAAGCGTTTTGAAAAGATCCGTTCTGAGTTACTCGACCCGCTTCGCGGGGTGCCTCACTCTGTGTTGATTTATGCGATCAGTGGCTCTCCATTCCGAGTTCATTTACGCACTTACCGGATCCCCATTTCATGATTTGACCTAAGCGCCAGGATGTACCCCATTCTGAGTTGATCTAATTGTTCAAAGCCTACCAATTCGGTGTCGATCTGACTTATGCGCTTGGAAGTGTTACATTTTGCGTTGATCTACGCGCCGGGATTTGCCCGATTTTAAAATGACCTACATGTTTAGCGCTGTCCCATTCTTACTTATCCAATAAGTTTAAAGGCGCTCCATTCTAGGATGATCTACTCGTCCACTGATGATGGCCTGTTCTGAGCTGATTTGGCTCAGTGTTACTTTTGGCCGATAGACTTCGATTTTCAGCACCAAAAATTTTCCACTTCAAAATAATTCGCATTTACAGTTTTATAGCTACTTGTCTAATTCCTTCATAACAGTCTGCGAAGTTGCCATAACATTAAGTATGAGGAGGCAAGTAGAGGGAAAGTGAGAGTATATATAATAGAAAAATTCCTATGAACCCCTTCCCCTTTTTTCGTTCCACTGCCTTCATTTCATTGTCCATTATATTCAAAGAGATGAACGACCCAAAAATTTCGTTTTTCTTCGCTTTTTTTTTTTCATTCTTAACGCCATTGAAAAAAATGCCTCATCAAAGTGGCCGATGTAAAAGGAATTTTTTTAAAGGAACTTATATGCAGCCTCTTCGCTCATCACTGTCAATTCTGTATTATGCCAACAAAACGAAAACAAGATACAAACAAATACGATAAATAGAAACTCAAAAGAAATTTGCCACTTTAATTTCGCCTCGTTAAAAGTAAAGTGCAATGATTTTCGAGATTAAAACAGAAAAAGAGAGAAAGAGGTAAATAAATGCACTAAGAAATGAAGTTATTTTATTTTTGATGATCAAAAATTAATTAATTATAAACGCAATCTCCAACGTTATTTATTTGCCTCAAAAAAAAAGGGGGGGGGGGGGAGTGTGGAATGTGAAAAGTATAGTTAATTGCCGAAATTCGTATCTGTCACTAGCGCATTCTCATCTTTCCTACAAGCCCAGCGATCCTCTACAAACACCTGGAACCTCAAACCTTGCGTATTATTTTTAGAAAGTAGGTCTAGTTCGACTACCATGAGTAAAGAAAATCAGTAGTCATTTAGTTTTTTGTTCCAAAAAAAAAAAAGGGGGGGGGGGGGTAGCGCTTGCATCATTTGCATATGTGCGCAAAAATTAACAACTCTAATTTAACAAGTGATTTTCTTGTAACGTACTGTCAAAAAAATTAAGCTATTATTTCGGTTTGGATTTTTGAACAACAAACAAACAGACAAAGATGTAATCTCATTCAGGGGTTTCTATCGGCTATCTTCGTCATCTCCATATATATGTACCTCCTCTAATGTAGGGGAAAGAGGAGAAGAGACACCCATAAATTTCAGGATTTTTGAAGAATGATTCACAAATGTCAACTCGATGAACCTTTATGGACGTAGAAAAATTAAAAGAAAAATCGCCTAAAAGCGAGAAATTTTCTGCGTGATAAAAACTACTTTCACAATTTCAGTGCGAGATTTGTTCCGAAAATGGCATCCTAGGGGGTTAGGAAGAGGAAGGGGTGGGGGGTTGGGAAGAGGGAAGAGGGACGAAGGAGGATGTTCCGTTGGACTCAAATATTTTCTGTAGAATGCAGACATCACCATTTGGAGAGAGTGAGGTTCGAGTTCGACGCACAACGGAAATAATTTATTAACGATACCCGTGAGCTCATGAAGCTCATAGAGCTTATAAAAGAGCATAAAATGGTTTCATTGTAAGTACTACTCGTTAACGCAGCACAACATAAACCACACAAAGCAAAACTACATCCAACAATGGCTTTCGACAAGAACGAATGGCTGCATAATGGAGTAGAAGAAAGAACGAATGCAATAAATCCAAAAAAAAAAGCTTTTCATCCATTCAACTGCTAAAAAATCAATCGCTCGCTGAGCAGCGATCAGTGGATCACAAATTGGTTTTGCGATAATCGACGAATATGACGAGTGTTTATTGTTCAATCTGATGTACGTGAAGGTGTCTGTTATACTAACCTTGCAAAACCATTACGAATTCAGCTAAGTACTTAATATTTAATACTTATATATATATAT
>JPKZ01001450.1:244283-264169 GCA_000803305.1 Toxocara canis | reverse complement strand
TTACCAACCCCCCCCCCCCCGTCTTTCACATTAACAGGGAGGGGGATTGTCTATGTATGCGTTACGCGCGATCGTTTGGCTTTATTTGTCATGCACAGGAACGGTGAGTTTTGTGTAGCCTGTGCGCATCCTTGGTGTACAGTTTATGCGGGATCCTTGGGCTTATGCAGTTCGGAAAGGAACGTTAGGAATTTTAACAAATATCCTTTAATTCACTCGGCGCGGAAGTATGCACAACCATTGGACACTATCTCACAATGAAAAAATGAAAAGAATGAGCGTGCGTAACGCTCATCCTCTCCTATTCGTAATCACTTCGCGAGGCTTCATTTCGCTTCACCTTATTCTCATCTCCTAATTACTGTGAGTTTTCTTTTCCCGTTCAGTTTTTGAGACTATTTTGCGAGAAATTCCTCTCACTTCAAATCAGTAAAATACCATCCAGAGAATTAGCCCGCCCTACCCACTGCATCAGTAAAACACTGGTTGCCGCTAACGACTGTATTCACATAGCCGCAAGTTCTGATAAGCAAGTAGTGAAATCTTGTTTAAAGTTGCGGAAGCACACTTAGTGCAGTGCATCTCAACTTCAATCTCTGGAGGTGGGAGTTCGCAATAAACATTTGACGGGCAACTTCACTTAAAACCACCCTTCTTAAATTCGATCGGTCCTCGAATATAGTCATTCCCATTTGATGACACCAATGTGCACAATACTCTTATTGGTTTTCTTTATACTGCTATCACATGGTTCAATTCACAAGGCCAACGCCCAGTGGTTTACGGTATATATGGGTATATGAGAAAGGCGAACGACCTGTTGTTGCTGTGGATTCTGCTGTAAGAGGAGCTGATTGATAGTGAGATGTCCTTGTGCTGCAATGAGGGCTTGCGCAGCATTTGCCAATGCAAACGCCTGTTGAGGTTGCTGCGGTTGCGAAGAAACTGCGACCGCTGCCTGAACCAATGGTGATGACTGCGCTGCAGCGACGCCCTGAAGCAATTGTGATTGCGCGGCCGCACCAGACAGAAGCTGTTGATAGAGCAGATGCACTGGATTCTGCAACTGCGCTAAACCCGCGTTGATGTGCTGCATTGCACGTGGTGACACCGAGCGTCCATCCTAAAAGTTCATCTCACTTACTTGCAATCAATCCCTCAACCACCGAGAGAAAGACGCTGAAAATTTTCAGATGAGTGGTAGCATCTGAAAAGAGTTCGAAAACAAATCGAATTTTTCACATAAGATGACTATCATTTCAAACGAAAAATTCAATTTTTTTTCTTTTTTGCAGCTGAGAATATTGGCATGTTTGACGCACCATGAAACATTGAATTGAAACCCTCCTCTCAGAGGATTCATTTTTCGGGGGCATACGTCTCATCGACAACGTAGAACCTCAACGCCTTTCTCTTCTTTCAAATTACCATCTTCACTGTTCAGCCGTACCTGAGAAATTTCAAAAATCATAACTGTAAAACAGAAAAGCCGGAAATTTTTTTAAAAAACTTCGACTACTGTAGAAGACAAATCCGTGAAATAGACATGCGATGAAAGAGTGACTAACCTGTGAACGCAACGGTGAAGCACCGGTGGGAATGCTTGGAGTGGCAGAAGGAGCATTGCTACCAGCACCTCCAACGCCACCCCCACCTGATACAAATGCCATATACTGAAATCGATTAGACCATCATCACCTCGAATCTCAAAACAAAACGACCGAAGAACGCAATAATGCACGTTGGACATTACGCATTCATTAATACTTTTATGAAATGCCTTTGAATCATTAGCAATTATAATTAATATCGTTTTAATAACTTTTACGAATCGATCACTCGATAGGCGCCCACTTGGTCAACACTACTCGTAATCAATACCTAGATAATCTATCTTCTGCCGCAAAGAAAAAAGAAACAAAAAAACTTTTGAATAATTGATCGAGATCTTTGATGCAACGAACTAAAGAAGTGTAGGCTTGCAGACGCCGTTGTTTCATTTCGTTGTTTAAAAACAACTTCAGCTGGTCTTGAAGCAAACCTTCTCAAGAAGAAAAACAACAATAATTACTTTAAAAAAAATAAAAAAATGACAAACAGTCGAGATGTTAATTAGAAAAAAACAGATTTTTGTTTTCAACGATGATTTACAGGTCATTCGACTGGAATGAGCATGGAATGACACATTATGATGAACGCTCAAAATAAATCAACAACGCAAGAATTTGTAACTTTTTTCGATCCAACTATACAATTGTTTACCGAAATGCTTACTCATCAATATTAATTACAAGCGGAAATGCAATACGAAATGTGTCCAAATATGAGCATTCACCGTATTTACGTGGTGACTAATATGTAGAATGTGGTGTTTCATTTTGTTGATAAACGAACACTCATTATTCCTCAAATAAGCAGTAACTGTTTGTTTTTTTGGCTGCCGATTCTAAGTTTCATCAATCGTCAAATCAATAATTGCTCGAGAGTATTGCTAATACGTATTAAAAATTTTTAACGATCATAATGCGATATTAAAAAACAAAACAAAACGAAAAAAACCGTTCGTTCTCATTTATATGGTACATTTAGCGTAAATATCACTTTAATATCAGTTTCATGCTTAATCAGTAAAGCTAAAAGTTGAAGAGAGAATAGCAGCAAATGCCAAGATGGATGGAAAATTCATATATAAGCCACTGAACAAAGCTCTAACATAGAATGCTTGAAAAAAACTTTAAAAAAAAAAATGTCATTCAAGAATTGAAACCATATCATAAATGCAAAGCGGAAAAGATTTAGTTGATCAAGGAGGCATTATCACAATCGTAAAAGGATAATACAAATCGAAAAATGAAGCTTAATGTGTTGAAGTAAGCAATATATCGAGTTCACTTGTTCAAAGTGACCGATCAACCCGATCGACCTATGTTGTCGGCAACGGAAAATGTTGATAGTTACATCTCGTATATGAAACACAGTAAATGACACATAAAATTAACAATAGCATTACAAAAACTACAAATCTAATAGAACTATCACATCTGGTCACTCATCAAACTTGATAACCACAAATCCTCACACCCCCTCCCCCTCCCGCCTAGTGCGTATGGCACATATAATAGCGTTGAGATGCGTTCTCCTTCTTTGGAAATGATACAACCGGAAGGAAACGCATAATTTTCAGCTATTTCAGCAATTTTGTCCTCTTGGTGATGGCACAAATTTATGAAAATGTCATCGGATAAGAATTGTTATTTAATGGTAAGAAAATGCCGAAAATTATGCGTTTAACAAATATAGAAAGCATAATAGTAAAATGAGTTTTAAATGTTCACATGTTTCAAAAACCTTTAGAGATGTCATAAAGAATTTGTCTGTCATAACTGTCATAAAGAATGTCATAATTCATAAAGAATTTGAAGTTGTCTGCGTATTCAAGCAAAAATAATACGAACGTTGGCACTATATTCTGCAATAATAACATTTGCACTTTGAGATGTATTGCAGTATGATGGTTTGACATTATTTACGCTGGCTCTTTGTTGGACTTTTTTTTTCAGAAATTCTTCGCCAAATTCAATCACAATGTGAGACAGGTAACAGACTGCTCAGGTAAACATTCACATGATCATTCAGCACTATTTGCACTGCTCTACTAAACATTATTTCTGTCACTTCTTTTGGTTAGTTCCAATTTTTACCATTTCTTTAAGTTTGCACTATATCGTAAAGGGTGTGAAGGATGTATTAATATGTAACAGATGTGCTTTACTGTATTTCGCGTAAAGGATCTAGTACCTATATATGCTTGGCACCTCAAGTAAGTTAATCTAGCCCCTCTCCCCCATCCCCTTCTATCCAACTTTCGTTAGTTTTACAACACAATAATATACAGTTTGCAAGAAGTAATCAGCGCTCATAAAATCTGATTATCATCAACTGTCTGCCAACGCATTTTGTCCGCTAGTGAATTTTAATGTTCTCTGAATAAATTGGCAAACGTTTTGCATCACAAAACGACACAAATGATGCAAACAAATGAGAACGCCTGCCTGCCATCAAGTGACGCGGTTTTGCGAAATCATTCACTGATCACACAAGTCAGATAGAGAGTTCGGCTCATTTCAAATTCGGTACAAAAGGTGAAACTAACCAATAGATCAAACTTACTAAACTCCACGACTCCATCTTCGGTGGTTCTCGGAGTTAAACGACGGAAAAGACAAAAACATCCACAGATATAACTCAGTCAAAAAACATTTTCCAAAGGGAAATTCGTCAAAGTGCAGGAAAAGATGGAAAATGTTTAGGACATACGAGCTTACTGCATTTAGGCAGACAGAAATGCCTGCTAGGAAGCCGATAGCATATGTGCTTTGGCAGTTCACCCACCAGGCCAACTTGTTTCATAAAACACTTGCAAATGAGAACATTCAGTTTATTCGACTCGACCATTCATAATCCTCTGATGAGAAAGATTCGTTTTTCTGCAATCTCACTTAATGAAATATGCGTCCCAAACCGTTGGAAATTGCATGAAAGTTTCATACTATCTTTAAGAGATCACAAGTTTTTCTGGAGCGACAAACCGGTTTGAGATCGGGTACAAGTAGACCCAGAGTGCAGAAAACATCAACCAAATTCCATTACTCTAACTTCGGCTGCTCCCAAGTTGAAACTGGCATTCAGACACAGAGGCAGATACGTATCAGGTATGCGCAGAAACGACATCGTCATGATGCGCTGTACAAATTAAAAACTGGCCAAGGAACGTTAAAAAAATGAGTGGCAATATTTCAGGTTCGATACGAAACGGTCTGTCTATTCACTATTTGAGGTATTTTTAAAAATAATAATATGGTTTAAATAAGGAATCTACCTGGTGACGGGTGCAAATAAGGAATCTACCTGGTGATGCTTTTTACAGGTATAGCAAGTTCGGTGAATTTAATAGGTGCCCCAGTCACGCAAACAACGCAAAGATGGGAAACGCACGGTTGTGTGGTATCGTAAATTTTGCACCTCTATACGATGGTTGCTGTAAACGATGCCACAGATACATGGAAGAGGAGTTTCCTTACTTAACAGTTAATTTCAACAACATAAAACGTACAACACTATATTTTCCGCTCAACTCCTTCCCCCCTTCCCAATTCCCTCGTCACCTCCCGAAGCAAGCTAAATCTCCTGAACACCCTTCACACAAATTACTCTTAGCATGGTTCATTTAAGTTAGCACTGAGGACAAAAACCGCATAACGCTGTAAGCCTGTGTTAATACTCCTTTCTCCACCTCATAAGTTTTGTTAGGTCGAAATATTCAAATCCGTACACGAAATGCGCATGGTGAAAGAGTCGCAACCAATAACCACAACATAACAAAAGAAAGTCTCGCAAGAAAAAAAAGGCACCTTCAAGCGTTTCAGAGCAAGCCTGTTCGGTTCCATGCACTCTTATTAAGAAACCAAGAAATTTTTTTTCTCGAAAAAAGGACGCTAACCGCGGTTGTTATGGGCGCGCCATTAATTGCTTGCCAGCGCCATATCACCGTTTATCAATCAAAGTTGCTCGGGTGCAACAACCATACACCTCGATCATCTAACCGACCATAACTCAAATTCTTTCGCCCCTAAGCAGACAAGCAGATCTGTTCCTTTTTTCATTTTTAATATTTTAATCAACTGATCCATTTCTCGGGAGCAGGAGGGCATTTCTTCATTCACCGACGAAACGGCCTCAGGATGAGTAAAAATTCCTCTTCGTCCCCCCTCCATGTTAAGGCAACATTGATGATTTCTTTTACATACTACAAGACATTTGCAGCTAATACAAAATTCTTCAAAAGAGTTCTAAGTGATAACCAACTGAAAAATTTATAGAAAAATGATAATCGAACGCAGATCCTTTCTGAAGCAGGTGGATTCTCTTTTTTTTGTGCTTGAATGCTTCACGCGTGCAAAAAAAACAAGACATTTGCAGCTAATACAAAATTCTTCAAAAGAGTTCTAAGTGATAACCAACTGAAAAATTTATAGAAAAATGATAATCGAACGCAGATCCTTTCTGAAGCAGGTGGATTCTCTTTTTTTTTGTACTTGAATGCTTCACGCGTGCAAAAAAAACAAATGAACCAGTATTTATTGCGTTCTAAAAGGGATTAGCGCAGGCGGCAACCGAGAGAAGCATTCTGAGCGCATACGAGTTTATCACACAAATCGCTACTCAAGTAGTTCGCTTATGGTAGGCATGATGTCGGCAAAGGTATATCGAAACTGATGGCATCAATGTTGCCTAAATTTCCTTATAACAACTTTACACCAAACAGATAACTGTAGTAAGACGTCCAAAACCATCCAAGAGAAGTGATTCGGCTTACAGTGCTTCTGATATGACCAAAAATCTTTTAAATCGTCTTCGCATCAAAATCACAAGGTTTGGCATTAAGGTCACGCCTCTATTACATATTTCGTTTTACTGCAGTGCATACTCTTCTCTTGCTAATCCTGCGCTCAAGACGCCCAAACCGGAAACTGCCGTAAAACCTCATTTTCACTTAACGATGACGGAATAATGCCCTAAGGTTTCTGGTGTTGATAAAACTGTATGTACGATATTATTAGGATTGACTAGACAGTACCGTAGTACGACAGCAAGTACGCCGTCTATTCATACGGCGTGCCAACATGTGCATCACGAGGGTGGAAGAGGGGGACGGCGATGAACTGGAAAAGGGTCTCAGAAAGCAAAATGTACAACATCATGTTAGGGTAGCATAACATAGCAGCAAACCCCCTCTCCTCTACTACTGTATGCGCAAAAAAAAAGCTTCAAGTGCAAATGTCGTGGTACAACTTTGAAATTTAAAAAAAAACCGATTTAATATTGCTCATTTTTCGATTGAGTCTACATAACGATTCGCGTACGGAACGACCCATTATGAAACGAGCATAACAATGCGACTGGAACGCATCTGAGAGAGTTAGTTGTTCGTGACAGTGTGCAATGCAATTGATAAAAAGCGAAATACAATTGTTGCGTAATACCCTCTACCCTTCTCTGACTTTAACTCACTGCTTGTGTTAGACTTCTCTTGCAAATGGATTCTGATTGCACTCCTCTCGTCTCGTTCGATCGCTAAACGCATTATATATTACGCTTCCTTATTGGCCCAAATGTGTGCACATTATTCTATAATCAATCTTTCAGGTAACCACTGGATGCAGGCATTAGGGTGGAAGTGTAAAGCTGACATATAACAGCATTGAATACCGCATGAGATGGGATGTAATTTCTAAGGCTAACGGTTTTCAAAAGTGATTATGCTTACATTCAATCATTCAATGACTGATTGGTTTCTATGTCAGGAACGAGGGCTTATAATCGTCGAGGTTCTTGGATGAGTGATTAATCAAAATGATGATTACATAAGCCTACTTCATCTTTAACAGTTAGTTCATTAACGTTCACCAAAACCACTTACGGGATCTGAGATGGTACCATGGAGGTTTCGTCGGTGCAAGCGATACTATACGCATTTAAATGATATCATATTCAACTACTAAAAAGCGCATTATGTGACTCGGTTATCTGAAAGATGTGAAAATTTTGTAGGCGACTAATTTGAGCGAAACAATGAAACATATCGAACCGTTAAGAAGGAAACTAATATTTTTTACTATTCGACCTTTACTGAATGTCGATTTATATTCCATACTAATTAACCATCAAAAGTATTGTCAAACTACAGTAAAAAATGAGTGCTGCTAGCAGTACAAACGACTTTTCGTCATCTTTCAGCGAAAATATGCAACGAGAACATATTGAATAAAAGAGTGCGCTGCAAATGTGCAAGCAATTATTACTGCTGTAGGAATAATATACACGTTTTGTTATATCAGCAAAGCGTAATTTAATTTAATGTTTGAGAGAGACCAATGAGCGTGCACCTTGATAGTCATATGAGAAGAGTTGAAAGTTAAAACGTGGCAAAGCGCCTAACAATTTTAGCTGTAAAAAGTAGCGACATTTAGCTCAAATCAAATTCTATCACGCCTTCACGATCAACTAACTTCTCTTCTGTAGCTGAGAGATGAGCAGGCAGAATTTGTAGTTTTAAGATATATTTTCGACCGTTTGGACTACGAATAGTAATTTCAGTTTATTCAACAGCATGCATGCTATCCCACTGAACAGACTCTCTCTGCGTAACCTTTCTATGCCCTCTCTTTTCTCTCTCTCTCTCTCTCTCTCTCTCTCTCCCCTCCCCCACCAAACCACCAAACCACAACTGCACTTCTCATCGATCTCACGTTCATCTTCTCGAATGCAGATTTCTTCGTTAGAAAAGGGAACTTTACACTCTGAGTACGTTTACTGCAAGTTTCACTTACATAGGGATGCGTCCTGAGACTTGCTCACAGAAAGGACGGATTATACAAATTATGGAAACTAACACCGAGTTCTACCCCCGCATTCGGTTACTCAGCGCACATATAACACGTGCTCGCATCAATGTGTTCGTCGAACATGACAACGCGATCGACAAACTAGACCACAAAATAGAGTAAACGCATTATGGAATGCTCTAGTATCGTATCATCATGTGTGCTGTTCCACAGCAAATAAAAAACAACGCCGTAATGAGAAGGCGGCCGCTTATGAGATTCGGAGCTGGTTGTTTCAACTCCATATTAACGTTTTGCGAGCACTCCGTTCTTTGATGAAGAACTATCCTACGAAATTTTAAATTCGGGGTCTTCTCTCGTCGCAAATGCACATCAACCTTGATGTATGCAGTCGGCCAATTGAGGTATGCAGTAATGGCATTCTGCGGTAAGGATTTTCGACGAGAAGATGGAGGGAAGGGGGGTTGGGTATGACAGCGATCTAACTAGCAAGGGGTATGTCGAGCTGGTTATGGCAGGGGAGACCCGATGTAACCAAAGAGAGATAAATGATGAAGATTTCAGCCAAAAAAAGTGAGTGCACACTCGGTTCATCTATTGCGTATACCGAAATGCAATGAATTACCGAAAAACGCATGACTGCTGATAGTTGTTGCAAATAACGTAACGATAAATGACAAACGAGTATAAATGCGCCAGAAATCAAAGTGACACATAAAATCATTCGATGATGATATTATCGAATCGAGTCTTTTCATTAGTCGATAGGTAACGACTACCTTTACGACAGTGAAAACATGATACAGATAAAATATAAAGATAATACAAAAAAAAGTTATTCACTTCTCGATTTGCATATCACTTAATTATTTAATTAATTAATCGATTAATTTAATTAATTAGCGAAATCGTGTTCCCTACAAAGGAAAGCATCGCTTTTCCAGATGGTCGACGCGAAATCGGCAATATCGAAAGTGAATCGACGCCAAATTGCACCGCTGGGGATCTTCGTGAACAAAATTTTCTTCAGACATTTAAAAATATTGATTCTACCAGCGAGGATGGTGTAATTACGCCCCTGTGGTGCTCAGATCGCAAAAAAAAAAATCTCACACTGCTGATGGTGGAATTTGAAGAGGCAAAACGTCTCCGAAAAGAAACCGAAATTCTAAGTCGGGTTTATCCCCATGGGATTTAGCTTTCCACGTGTTCAGTGCGGTCAAAAATTTAAAATCTCACAAAAAACATCCCCATACTGGGCAATGTTTTTGGGTGTGTCCTAGCACAAAAACCACCAATCTTGACTTATTTTGGCAATCGCAGCACTCCGAAGGGGGATAAAGCCGAACACCTTTGGCGGATTAAAATTTAACCATCACCTATCACGAAGTCAGGCTCAAAAGCCCGATGAAACATGACGGCAATCTGAGCACTTCTACAACCAGAAACATACGTGAACACAAGATGTCATCTTGCGCAAAGCGCATTAACCAAACGAAAAGCGCAAAGAACCTGAAGGAATTAAAAACAGAAAAAAAAATGAATCAAAATAAACGAGTTAAAACTGACATAATTAATCGTGAAACGTAAACCTGCGCCCATTTGAGAACATCAAAGGAGATCCGTCAGAATACGTTGGATGAGCGCTTTGTTTTGTAAACGAATACGCCCAAAAATAACTTGAAAACAACAACTTAAACTTAGAAACAATAAATAAAAATGACTTAGAAACAATAAGTGAGAAATACTATCAATTTACAACTCGTATGATAACGCTCAGCGAAGGAAAGACTTACCAAATAGCCTCTAAAGAAGCCTTCCAAGTGCTCTACTCTTTATGATGTTCAGATCCAAGCGTAGAAGATGCGTGGAAGAGTAAACAAATGGGAGCACAGAGAGAGAGAAAGAGGTGGAACTCTATTTCAGTGATTCAGTAAACATCGTTCCTCTCAGCTGCCCCTTGAAATAGGTGGCTTAGTTGGCGAATTCAGTAGTTCTCACTCTCTAAAAATGCTCCATTGATGACGTGTGATTTTTATTCGTCAGTAAAAAATACCTTCCACTGCAATCAGCGTCCTCTAAACACGAATGGGAAATCGAACATACGAAGGTAAAAAAATGGGTGGTATATGGTGTAGAAAGAGGAAAAGCAACAGCAGCAGCGAGAGAGTAACTGTGAAGACGTTTATGGTGGCGAGAATGCGGTCGAACAAATAGTGTCGTCTAATGGTCGTTGAGGAGGGTGCGAGTTTGTGAATGTTTCGAGAGTGCACGCATCAGAGATATACACGTTTGTCCATCATCGAACGTCATCAACGCAAGACAACAACGATGGAAAATGAGCTCAGAATAGAGTATTGCAGCTAAGAAGAGAAGCTGAAACGAAAGGAAAAAAAAAAACGCGTTCCTTTCTATGTCTAACCTTTCTAGAGCATACGACATCATAATTCGAGCTGTGTTATATAGCCGGCCGGCAAGCAGCAGTGTATTTAGAACCATCCACCTCGCTCTTTTGCCCTCTCCCTCTCTCTCTCTCTCCCTCTCTCTCTGCACCACCATCACATCGGCGATAGTCAACTCAACGATGAGGGAGGGAATACGTCTGACGCCATGCGAGGCCGCATGGGAAAATCGCACACCACCGCCTTTTAGGTCTGGCTACACCTGATTCAGGGCAAACACGTTCGGCACCTTCTTATTCAGAGCAAGCTCGTTCGCTAAATTTAGAAAAATGAACGGTTCTTGGCCGACAGTATATGGGAATGTTTAATTCAAAAATTAGTACTTATTATTCGAGTTCTTTTCTACGCTGTATTAGCTGAAAAAAACAAAAAAAAACATTTCCGTGTAAAAATCAAAGTATATAAATGAAATAATCGAATTTGCGCCATTCGGCTATTTTTTAAAAGAAGATATCAATTCACAGTTCACATACGTTTCCAAGTAAATTTTGACAGGACAAGACTGAGTGCACGATTATGTTGAAACAAAGGGTGCGATATATTAGACGAAATGAGAGAAAAAATTGAAGAAATATGGATTAAGGAATATGGATGTATATATATTCGCTAATATAAAGACGAGACAAATACTTAAAGAGTGAAAGAGATCGAGACTAATGACTCGAGTCGGTAACCATATGTGATCATGGTCCAACCATGATCATATGGTTGCCGATTCGAGCAGCTTAACGAGATAGATGTTTTGGATTTTCTCGCTTCACTGACTTTCGGATTTCGCCTTATGGATTACGTAGATGTGAGCGTTGTTTGCTTTCAGCAAGCAATGCTATGTGCAATGTGGTCGCATTAATCTCCTTGTAAGTCGTTGTTAATATTTTATTTATCACAAATGAACGCTCATTCATTCAATAGTCATAGCAACAAATCGACGACCATCATTCTAATTTTCAAGCATGGAATCATATTTTATCGTTGCTCTATTGTTAGAAAAGGCTACTGATTTAAGTGATGCTGTATAGTTTGCTTGTAGACCTAGCAGGAATACGGAAAACGAGAGAAAGGGACACAGAGAAAGTGAGTAAACACTGAAATAGTATAATATAGAAAAGAAATAAAGAATCAAAAAACGAGAGAATCTTAAGGGAAAAAGATGCGACAAGAATTTTGAAAATAAAAGATTATGCTCAGAAAGTCTAGAGGTTCTAAGTTAATTATAAGATTGTGTGTTTGATTGGCGAATCTTGTTGAGAAAGCTGTGCGACCGATCTGTTGCCGTACAGTGCGCGTAATACAGTGGAACGAACGCTCGAAAAAGATCGGCAAAGATTTCGGCATATTGCACACACTCATTGATAGGGCCACAAGCGATTCGGCGGCCGCGTGGAAATGGAAATTCATCATGGACGCCCGACAGCTCTCGATTGAGGACCTTCGGCATTGCCTAAGTCACTCCTTTTCTCATTTTGTTCCGATGGAGGTCATACTTTTAAATATTTCCAAAACTATATTCTTCGTAGCCTCTCATATTCCAGCACTCCGATGCGCCCACTGGTGCGGTTTGGCAAGCACCGAAGCATATGAAGCGTTCAAAACGTCATTCTGAACTGCACTGAATTACTTGTATAACTCGTACGTTAATTGCGATTCTTTAAACAATACTTGGCCGCCACTTCTACCAGTCACCCTTACCATTTCGTTACTCTGAGCACAAGAATTATCACATATGGGCGACTTCATCCAATTCAGCTAAGCGGGAGAAAGAAGGGAGAACAGGTCAATCGGTTTTCAGATTTGAAGATTGTAGAGGTGTAAATCGCAATTGCAAGTTGAAGAACTGAGAAGAAATTGAAAGTTCATTGGACAAGCACTGGATTGAATCCGAAATTACGAGAATTTCTGAAAGAAATTCACTTGAAATCAATAATGCTGCACATCTTTAACCCTTTTATATAGTTAGGGTTATTTAAGGCTGCTAGGTGAAAAGGTCTCACAGCAAGATCGCAAAATTTTAGCCAAAAACTCGTGACTAGCGAATTTTGGCTCAAACACAGTGAGCATTCGAAAAAAGCGTATGCGTACGTGTGATTAGTATCTCCACTTATTTGTTCATTTGATTGGTTTGTTGAGTAATTTTGAGAAGAATCCTTCTGTTTTTACATATATGATCAAATATTATTAAAAGCACAAAGATCCAATTTTAAAAAACCTATTAAAAGTAGGTGATTTATTCGATATAGGCTGTTATCGATAATTGCCTAAGAAAGGCTAGACTGTAATTGTCAGATAGAGAGAGAGAGAGAGAGAGAGAGAGAGAGAGAAAAGAAAAAAAAGAAATTATCACGAAGATAAGAAAAATCTTACTCCTTGCCACGTATTCGTAGTGCGGAAAAAATTGTGTGAAAAACGAATTGAACGGCAATAAAAATGTGCTGACGTATCACTCACAAAACAGCGCTGTTCACCGTGAACCAGGTTGCTATCTCTGATTAATACTTTTCACCTTTTGTAATCGCTCTTGTTTATATGAAATTCTTGCTGTTCTATGTTTCAGTACAATGCGCCCCATAGAGAGCAACAGCTTAACGGATCGTTGTTTAGCTTATTGAACTCTACGTGCAACTGATAACATTGAACACGAAACAACTCTCTCTCTCTCTCTCTCTCTCTCTCTCTCTCTCTCTAATTATTCGATACTCAATCTTGTGAAAGTTTTAGAATTTTATATAATTTTCGAATAATGTTGCTCAAAGCGTCGAAAATAAACCGTACTCAATAACAGCACACAATTACTAACAATTAAGCATAAATGTTTTATATGGCAAATGTTTATAAAATTTACCAAAAAATATAGAATGGATTTAAATTATGAATAGATAAGAAATAAGTAAGTATATCTCGTGATGAAGTGGAAATTTTTTTTGTTTGAAGTCGATGAACGTTAAAAATAAAACGCCATCAAGTATGGCTGTTATCATTACTGCAAACAAATAAATGCAATTAACGTAGCGAACGCATTTGTGAGAATTTAAGAGCGCACAACGATAAAACTGCTTGCGATCAACTGGACAGACATATTCGTACAGCTTAGAAGTGGCGGTCGTACAATCGACTTCGTTCTTACAAATTGTTAGATTACAGGGCCAAAAATCGTTGTGAATAAACTGACACTACCAACATGTGTATATAAGTGTTCTCATACGATTCACTTTTTCGTACAAATGAATGCCATTAACAAAACAGGGAAGGCAATCGAATACGAATTCCAATACCTTTTCGCGGTGTTCATCTCAAAACAACGCATTCCAAAACATTTATAGTTTGCGCCCATTCTTCTCTAAACGCAGAAAGAGGAAGTTTATTAAACGCTAGTTTTCCTCAGAACTGTATAACAGGCGTAGAAATTTAACATAACATAAAAGCACAAAAAAAAACTCAGGAGACAAAAAGACAAGCAATCCAACAATTGCTAATCTTGCTATTCGTTCTGGGTTCATGCTAATCTCGTTAGCATTCTAGCTTCTTCTGGACTAAAAGCTTTTTAGCAACGTTTGTTAAGATCTTGGCTGACCATGGAACGGTTTTGGCGACAAATGAAACCAGCTAAGACGTTTGGGAGCATTCTGAACGATGAAAACATCTGCGACTTGCAAGCTCTTCATTTAAATCAAGCATTCATTCGACCTAAGTAAACTAAACCGAAACTAGCCCGTCGAGAAGCACTTCTAACGCGTCTGAATTTTTGTAAAATTTCTTCAATAGACGCAAACGGTGTGCCAATTTGTGAAAAGGCACGATGCCAAATTCGTACGTGGTTGCTTGCATTGGTGCAAAGCAATAACAGAAGGAAGCATCGAAGTGAAGAGATGCGCAAAGAATGCAGACGGGGTTGCTTTGGTTGTTCGTGTAGGACACATACAGCACAGATGATGATCGAAGAGGCGACGAACGGGGGAGGTAAGGCGGCGAGGCAGATGCGAAATCGACTGTGCAAACTGTGGGGAAGTCGAGTCGACGTGAAACAAGCGGTGTGGCGCCGAAAGCACTACGAGACACAAAGTGCAGTGTAGAGCAGCGCAAAATTTTCATAGTGAGTCAAGAGCATCAATAGAAGCAGCAGTACCCGCAGCTCATATGGGCGCCAAGCAGCGAAAGAAGCGATCGGCAACGGTGCTGCTTCAAGAAAGCGCACTACTAGCAGCAGCAGCAGCAGCAACACGGCAACACCAGCATCAGCGTCAGCATCAGCATCAGCAGCAAAGAACCAGTTGAGCACGCGTGGCATCGATCTCCTCCACTCGCTCTTCGCAAAACAATCCCATCGCAGCACCCAACGCTCGGTCCTCCCCGCGCACACGTCATGATGAACAAATGCAGCCCTCTCCCTCTCTCGCCACCAAAATGGCACTAAACACCAACACGTATATCGCACTAGCAGGCAACTCACAACCACAGAATCAGCCGACCAGCGACGAGTAGACAACGTTGGGCAGACGACGTGCGATACAACCCCAGCGATGAAGCACCGAGGAAGGCATCTTTGGGTGGCGTCAGAGACGCAGAGCAAACGCTCCAAACCGTCAACGACCGGGGTGAGCCCTTCGATCGGGAAGACGAGTGGAGTGAGGCGTACGGAGTGGAAGCGACAGGGTCAGAGGTGTGCAGAGAATGCGAACAAGACGATGAAACGAACGGCGTACGCACAGTGTGACCGCTGATGCACTCTGAAGCGCACCGATCGATTGTGACGTCACAAGCATAAGTTCCCACGAGTGATCGCTACGAGACACGTCACACTACCGTAGCCAGCTGCCCGCTGACGCCTCATTCCAAACATTCGACGTCGTCGTTGATACGCACCAGCATACGCCGCACCGGTTGGCCTGCCACCGCATCGGCGCACCAACACCATCTCTCACACACCCCAACGGCCGCTCTCACAGTGGCTCGAAAGTTGGCGCTAAAGATCTTAACAGCGACCCTCCCCCGCATGCTCTCAGTGAGCAGACCCCCTCCCCCCTCCGCTTCGAAGAAATCGATGAGAAACACATAACAAAACTTCGGCTTCTTTTCATGTGCACGTGCATCATCCCTCAATACATCGAAAACTTGAAAAATTTGACACTTGCATTTAATACGGGGTTACGGACTCTCAGCGTCACAGCATTGATGGTCAAATATATATCTTTGAGAAAATATCCTGATAGTGCGTTTCTTCTAGGCTGCTGAAATTTCAGTTAAAAAAAAAAAATACTGGACAGAGAAGGATCTTTTAATGCTCGATGAAACGACGGTCATAAAATATCGATGGAGCGTTACATGGCATTATCATCTGCAAAAAAAGAGGACGTTGCAGTATAAAAAAATGGTGGAAATAACGAACTGAAGGCATTACACAGTTGGGCGGATCTTGAATACCCTTATGAAGTGGGTGAACGCTTAGCCATCGTAGCATAAGAAATTAAAAAAAACATCTTCTAACTGAGTGATATTAAAACTACTATGAGCAGCACTGACTAAACAAGGAATGAGTTCTGTGTGTATCTATCTGACTGAGACAGTCGCTTACAGTAAGCATCTTTTCAAAATATGCGCATCAATCAAACTAAACAAAGGACCATATAGAAATGATGCAACTCGCAAAACATTATCGCAGAAAAAAGACGGCCTTAAAAAATTTGGGAAAACTATTTCAGCAATGAACGGATGTCAGTGAACAGCAACGCAGTATTACGAGCTTGTTGAGACTGGCCAAGTGAGAACGCCTATCGAATATTGCTGTCCTTCATGTTCGATATTGTCAAGATAGTTGTCGATTTGTCGTCAGTAACACTGCCGTAAAAAAAAAAAATTCTCTTTTCGATAGTATTTAGTCATTTGATCTCGCTGTTTTGAAGGTAATCATTAATCGATTGAGCGATCGAAATGTGAGCTCGACAATAAGATTCGAGATTAAAACATTTAATTACAATATTGAATACGAAAAATATATTAACAAATATGATATCCATATGAATTGTTCACATAATTCTACAATGGCTTCTAGCAAATAGTGCGCGTAAAAAACAGAAAAACAAAACGAACAAAACGATTCATTCGTTCAAAAAAGTTTCACTCTTTTAGCCAGTCGACATAAAAATGATCAATGTATTACGAAATAATTTCTTAAATTCAAAAAAAGAAAATTTTTTTTTCAAACGTAAACAGTTTCAGATAATTCGGCAGAATATGAATTCTTGAAAAGAATTTGAAAAACTGAAAGCAACAATAAGGTGAATATTTATTTTAAGCAGTATGCTGTAAACATCACTCATGAACAAAACACACAAAAAGAGTACTATGATCGAAAGTTAAATAAAAGAAACGCTGCTGAGAAAAAAAAAAAAGAAAAAAAGTAGTTCAAGCACAGCTGCTATTAAGTTTCTCAACGAACGGCATAGCCGCATGATGATCGTACCATTGCACTCACACTGGTTGGTCGCTTTAAATAACTGTCATTTGTGTGATATGGAGCAGTGAGTGTTGTGTGTGCTCTCAGGGATGTTTTGCACATGCATCTATCTCTTGCACGGCATTAAAACAGCCAGCACATGCTTCTTTATTCGTAAAGGTCTCTGACAGATCCGAAGCAATACACTCATCTATTTATTCATTAAAGGCTAAACACCAATGAAGAAAAAGCGGAAGCGATGAGGGAAGAAGAGGGGAGGGGGGAGGAGTGGGGAGGAGAGAGGGTGGATGGGGAAGCGAAAGAACCAATTAAGCATAGATATGAATTATGAACTAATGAGAAGAAAAATATACGAGTAGGTCAGAATAAGAGAATGTTCTTTAATACGGAAAGAGCGGAAACCACGGACAAAACGACATCGATAATTAGATAATTAGCAGCGAGTGGAAATTTCGACAACAAACGAATTAATGAACGTAACTATAAATTTGCCAATCACAGCGTAAAAGCTTGGCGACGTTTTCATCATGTATTTAAGGGCATTTTTATATGCGGTCATTCCGCTTAGCAACAACCAGTAATGCGTATTTGCGTATTGCACAACATCAATTGTATCTGCAATTGTTTGCAAAAAATTTTAATTCGCTAATTTTAAGCAATTTCCAAATTGCGCTTTCGCAAAAAACCTTACGCTAAGAAAAAGTTTAAAAAAGACGCAAATAAACTGATGAGTTGGAGCTGAAACGTGCATAGCTATATTAAACACGAAAAAAAAAAGACGAAAAGCATTCAGCTTACACAGTGATATGAATGTCACATCAAGACGTATGGATGCTCAAATCAAAGATAGGAGGATTCTACAAGTGCGTGAAGTTCCGTCGAGTCCATTAAATTATCACTGCAACGCTTATCACCTATCTATTATCATCGTTGATCGTTAAGCGGCTTGTACGAATCAACGCATATAAACGTATCAAATCCTAATACTTTCTTCAACTGTCTCGTTTATGATCATTGGAAATATGATCCGATGTTAATAAGTTTTTTTTCCTTTTCAATATGGAGAGCAACTTTTGCTTCAACTGTTTCTCTTAAGTGAATTTAAAAAAACAACTAAAGTCTATCAATATAAGTATTGTCTATACATTGCCCGTAAAAAAAAAAGCGTTCATTTTGAAAGTTAAACAGATTTGTTTTGAAAATTGAAACAGATTTGTAAATTTAGAGATAAATTTGATAGCATTTGTGGAAAAGAAGAGATCAAAACCTATTGGAACAATGCTTTTTTTTTTTTTCGAAGAAATCTGCTGAGAAGGCCAATTTGACTACACGCGAGAATTTTAATGACACTCCGAAACATCTAGGGTATATTTTGTTTAATGAAAACCTATACAGAGAGAGCGCTTACTGGCAATTAAATCATTTCCAACTTGTCTATCTACTACACCAGTCTTTTGCACGGCGTTCATCACTCGCTTTTTCGCTTTTACAGAACTTATGCAAAACTTTAACGCTAGTTCACGAGAAAATAGCACGCGCCTTGAAACTTCTTACTGAAGAGGCGTCCTTCTGAAGCTCAGTTGACTTCTCGAACGGGCAACAATTTGAAGCCCTCATTCTCCGTCAAGCTGAGCCCGTTCTCCAGGTTGTACTTTGAATAAACATGTAACGCATCTAAACTGTACCAACACCAGATAAGCTGAACCTATAATGCTTGACCGTTCTATTTCAAGCCCTATAGATTATAGGCGCGCATGTGCCTGCCCATTTGTTTCATTTGTGGAGTAAATCTCTTAAATGTAATCTACACCCCACATACTGTCCCATTAGAGCCTAAAACAAGAGATATTAATCCGGATCGCCAGAAGGGGAGAAGGGAAGTGATCCTAGAGATCGGAGATTTGCTGGAGAAATTCTTAATTAACAGTTTTTCTTGATCAGATCCAAAGTGGCTGGCTACTTGCACTACTTCAGTTATAGCTAATGATTACGGTTCACATTAAACTTCGTTGTTTCGAATAATTTGCGCAAATATAATATAGCTTGTTGGTTTTAATTTTTTTATTTTGTTCTCGTTATTCCTCTATTTTCTTGGAAGTTACTTGACCACAAAATCAATTCAATTTAAACTCGCAATTGTGAAGCGAATGCTTGCTATCTCAGCAATCTATGCGTTGCATTTACAACTAATAAATAAGCGAATAGAGCAGAAATACAACATAGAATTGTTCGACCGACGTGTTTACTGAGTCGGCGTGCAAACATACAAAAGACCCCTAAGAGACACCCTCAAGAATGCGAATAAGAAAGTGCTATGTTGAAAAGAAAATCAAACATATGACGAGCGTTATGTGTAACTTCATCGTCACAACGAATGAATGATGAAGCGGTTCAACAAATAGGTCGGTGAGCAGAAAGAGGTAAGCGTAAAACAGACATAATACGCAAAATGGATTTCTTTCTTGAACAGGTAATGATCAACATGAATATACATACCTAAAAACGAATGAAGTATGAGTAACTCTGCTTGCCGTTTCCTCCATTCATAAATCCCCTCCCTCCTCTTCCCCC
>JPKZ01001450.1:230087-242889 GCA_000803305.1 Toxocara canis | reverse complement strand
TACCCTCCTCACTACCTATTTATTGCCGATACACCGTAATTTCAAAGAGTTCATAGGTCGCTTTCAGATTTCATTTGAACTCTCCACAATCATCCTAGAATATGTTTGTCGAAATTTGCTATGGCAACTTTTCCGGTTGATAAGCTAAAACCATTGGGCGTATTTACACACGCATATGCACCTTATGCATATTAAGATGGACACTATATGTGGAGGAACGGTTATGCGGAGACAATACTGCAAGCGGTAGAACGTCGACGTAAACAGCGGAACCAGCACTCGTCATCGAAAACACGGTTGCGCGCATACTCAATACGCACGATTCGATGCTGAACCGACGAGGAAATATTTCGTAGAGGGAGGAGATCACAAGACATAACGCCACTTAAGGAGATATATACGAACTGAGGAGTGTTACGGTTAGCGTGAAAAGTAAATCAAAAATCAACAACACCGAAAGAGAGAGAGAGAAAAAGGTTGAAGAGAGTCTCGGAGAACGTCGAACGAAGAGAGTCCGTGTGTATTGTAAATAAGGTGATTTGCACACGTGACGTCACGCTGTGATGATGCGCCCTATAGCGCTTTCGAGCAATACGCTCTCTCCTACCAAGCTGCTTAAAAGTAGCGATAAAAATAAAAACCGTTACAGCAGCCCTGCAAAAAAAACCCACACTCAAAACTGAATCCAAAAATGAACCAGCCGATCCCATCCCGTTGCAGTTTGGAAAATGTTAGGTTTACGTTAGTTACTAGAGTTTTTGAGCAGTGATATGAGAAAACTTTATTTAAAAGTTCATAAGAATGCTCTGTTTAAAAGTTCATTTTTGAATTGCTGATGATAAAACGAATGTCGCATCCTCAAGAGACAATATTCCAGGAAAATCCGGATAGGCTTTTTTTTTAGAAAAAATGTCAAACCTTTTCCTTGATAAACGGTCGAAATTCTAACGTCACTTTTTGAAAGGAATAAAAACTAAGTTCGTCTTTGTATTCGTTGCATCGTCAGCCTTTTAAGGAGAGAGAGTAAGATCATGGCTAAGTTGACTCCGTGGAGAGCCAACAAGTACAGGAATATAATGTGAGTTGTTGTTCCATGTCATATATTTAAAAAAAAAAATAGGTTTAGTTTCACGAGATTAGATCGCAAAACGAGCTCTCGAGCAATGTATCCTCTCGATAGTCGGCAGTTTTTTTTTTGTAAGTGGCAAATTCGACAATTTCGTATTTGGTAATTTCGGGTAGCATCACATGAACAAAACGGCCAACATGTATTTCTTGAGATCGCCGAGAATGTTTCATCGAAAATTTCTAAACGCCTATGGCCGTCAATTGCGATACTGAATCATCGGATGGATGGGAATTGTTTTAGCAAATGTATGGAGCTGACATTTTGCATGATATTCAATTTATTTCATCCATCGGACCATAACTCAACAAGAGGCAAGTATATACTCACTTCCCGATTTACTCCACTGCCTCTCCCTCTTCCCCCTCCTCCCCCCAGCCTTTTAATCTGAGAAAGTGAAGGAACCCTTCGCATCCAGTCCATTAAATTATGTAATTAATACACAGAAAACGACTTATAAGAGGTATTGTATTCCCCAGCAATCAGCTGCCTTTCGAGTACTACAGACTTCCATGCAGTCACTGACCCTAAACTTTACAGTCAGCGAACTATTCGCACAAACTGGAAATCTGAAACTACCTCCTTGTCGAGTATGCTCCGCGTCATGGTAAAAGATAAGAGACCGTCGATTTGAAAGGTCTGAGCAGCAGCTCTGAAAATCTCCAAAAATGATCCTTGAGCGGCTCCAAGCCAGAATGCTACTTTTAGCGAACTCGTTCGGAAAACACATTTAGAGTTTGGTATGAGCAGTTGTAAAAATATGTAGGAAACCATAAGTAAGGGAGTCAAATACATTCTTAAATTCCCCAACGCAGTAGCCAAATTTTGCAGCTATAACATCTACAAACATGAGATCTTTGGGGGTCACTCTTGTTATTTAAAAATAATGATTTGAGGTGACCATCCCCCCCCCCCGCTCCGCACGCGTCTCTGATTTGCATTTTGTGAAAAAGTCAGAACTTTTTATAGGCACTAAAATTTTATCTCATCGCTTCTTCTGACTCATATAGCAAGTGTAATTCTCGTTTTCGTCGTCCAACAAAACCCCGGTTGCTTGGAAGCAGAAAAAGTAGGGATCGGACGTTTTGTATGAACAACTATAAATACTATCGAATTTTGGTGCCCGTGAAGGGGTTCGATTATCCCTCACGGGCATCAAAAATTCTGCTATTTGCATTTGTTACTTGAACAAGTTGTAACTTAAAGCTATTACCTAAACAACTTAAATAGGTTCATATTTATGCACTATCCACTTCCAATAAGTCAAGTTTTCAACGTTTCAACGTTCGAGAAGCATTTACTCGCAAGCAAGGCCGTGCATCGAAATCCGAGAAAACAACTAACTATTGGCGATATGGATAACACGCTTGCACTCAAGTAGATTTTTTTTACTGATCGTTGCAAAAGGAAGTTTACCTAAGTCAACTGAAATTTTGCAGTGTACGTCCTCGTTACTACCTCGGCGATAAGGAAGTTTCCCTGTGTCTCGACGTCCTTTGAAAAAAAAAAATCCATTTTGTTAAATGAGAGATAATTTTTGAAGTTTAGGCGATTTAATGCAGAAAACATTTCGTATCGAATACGGCACAAACAACAAACTAACGCAATCGGTAATGATAAAAAGGCTGCATTCGCCTTACTCTTAAAAGAGCTAATCAACTCTTATACGGTACTCATAATCAATGCCGTCGACATATTTCGCTTATAAGTGCAAAATGGAAAGGTTTCAATCTCAGCAATCAAAAATGCCAATCATCATGCTTATGAACAAGAAAGAATGTGACATCAAAAAAAAGTTAAAGGATTAACTTACTGCGAATAACTTATATTGATTTCACCGTCCAATAGTGATTCATTGCGGGGCACGTGACAATCGTTATTTTATAAGTTAAGTTGAACTGTTTTATTTATTTATTCGTTTATTTATTTAATTATTTATTTGGTTCTAACGCTAAACACAACTGTCAACTATTTACAGATTTTGCCACATCTTATCCACTGAATATTAACAAATTTCTAAACAATCCTTTTTTTGAGCAGCGACACGAAAATGCTTAAAATGTGACACGTTAATAAACCCTCTAATGAAGGTATAACATGCGGCCAGTATGCAAGGATGGCTAAACTGAAATGAATAGCGCAACCTAATTATCAAATAATTATCAATTATCAATATTATTATCACTACTATTAACTATCGAAGGTAATATCATAAAATGAACGATCGACGAAACATTTTTTTTTAAAACAGAGTTAAGCGAAACTCATTCATATAAACCCTCTAATGAAGGTATAACATGCGGCCAGTATGCAAGGATGGCTAAACTGAAATGAATAGCGCAACCTAATTATCAAATAATTATCAATTATCAATATTATTATCACTATTATTAACTATCGAAGGTAATATCATAAAATGAACGAATGACGAAACATTTTTTTTTAAAATAGAGTTAAGCGAAACTCATTCACACTTTAAAGTAGCACTTCCTATGAATATGATGGCGTTTTTCGCATAAAACAGAATCCGGAAATGTTACTTCCAAATAAAGTGACATCATCGGGCGATAGCGTTAACGCTTTTTCCTAAAATCGTACGGTATCGACAGGAGAAGCACGCTGAATTCACGCAGAGGAAATGAAAAAAAAAGCCGCTACGTTGTGTCGATATTCGTTTATGGATCCAAATTTAACAGTCATACAATCCACCCTTATTGGCTTCATTCTTCCCTAAATCCAATAATGTATCTTGAAATTGATATACGTGAGCGTACTATGCGTTTATCTAGATCAGCTGATTGCTCCGGAGTTGGTTGGTCCACATTTGCGACTGATCATATACTGTAAAAGTTGTGGTAGACCAAGAACATTGAACTGCGTCCAGTTATTGCGTAGAACAGATTAGCATCCAGTTCTAGCCAATATTGCTGAGCAA
Source organism: Toxocara canis (assembly GCA_000803305.1). NCBI lineage: Eukaryota > Metazoa > Nematoda > Chromadorea > Rhabditida > Toxocaridae > Toxocara > Toxocara canis. Next base: position 238,828 of record JPKZ01001450.1, on the reverse strand, counting down.
AACCTCAATAGATGACACGCTTTGATACGTCTGACGATGGAACGAGACAAAGAACGTTTAAAAAGAAAAAAAGAAAAGAGGAAAATCAAAGTGCAGACGTATGGCTATTGTGGTGTAACAATAACTGCTGCGTGCTGTTTACGTACAATTGTTGTGGTGAAGAGATCACATTTACTACCTAAGCACAAAAAAAAAACAGTCGCAAGTCGGATAATGCGTCTGTTCCAAAATAATGACAAAATTCTGTTTGTCTGTCGAATGGACGGACATATTTGCAATATGTCTTAATTCGCACCCATGACAAGCATTATTTCAACATGCTCTTGAATCAGTAAGATTTCGAACGCAATAACACTGCTTCGGATCAAGGTTGGTACCAGCGTAGGAATGTTTGCTTCAGGAGAAAATGTTAGTTGAAAAAATTTAAATTCCAGCAATTCTAAATTGCGTTTTTTACGGCGTTCCTTATCTTGCTCAGCAAACGCTTCGGACGAAAAAAAAAACGCCGATTACGGAGTATAACCATTCCGAAATTTACGTTATCGGTCGCTATCTGTACATAGATATTAGTGCGGCAGCGAACAGTTTTTTTTTTTTGCGCAAAACTCATGCGGAAGACTGCGCTCAAATACGGACAGGAATCATGAACGAAAAAGAAGAAAGACAGCGAAGCTGATATGTACGTTGAACGCGTAGTACTGCAACATCTGCTGCTGTCAACAACATTTATAGAAAACTTCAGAAAGTGGCAATAAATACAACACACACACACACACACACACACACACACACACACACACACATACAACTGGAGTGAGTAGAATGGAATATTTTCTAAGAATTTCTCCGAAAATTTTGTTTAACAATGCCATCATCAAAATTTTCCGTTTATATTTTCGGTGGTGAGCAATCGTTACGACAAAAAGAAAAAGCTGAAAGAAAAAAAATTTAGAATGTCCAGCTTATCTTCAAAGAAAACAATCAATATGGCAAGGATCCGGCTAGCCAAAGTTGCTATGAAGCCGAAGCGGACGACTTAACTACATGTTACGCCACTTTTAATGAAGCACAGTGAACTACAGCTCAAGTAAAGGTGATACTGGCGGTGCGTCATTTTTTTTTTCACGAAAAAAACTATCATATTGGTCATTTACTGCCTCAGCAGTGGACGTAGATGCTCAAGTTGGCGGCGCATATGAATATCATACAATAAGCTAGGTCATAGCCAACCGTTTCAAAGGAACCTATTGTGCGGTGCGCCGAACTTGAGCGAACGTATTCTTTAAGGACAGTTTTTGCTAGAAATTAATGAAGGGTGTCAGTTGTGGAGATGACTAGATCAAACGCAGCTCCGCACAGGAATATACTCTTGATTCTCCGTTTCAACATTGGGTGAACTACCTGATAGGCTGTAAACAATGAGTGAAAAAAATGGCCCAAAATGATTTTTAAAAATTTGTTGTATATAACCTAAACACTCTTAGAGGCCGAAAGAATAAAGATGACATATTCAAATATCCGTAAATCGTTTTGTTTCTTTTTTACCTCACGGCTCGTGCAAATTCTCTACAACGATTCCTTCTTATGTGCTTTAGCAAAATTGCACTTTGCAAGACGCAATATGACGACGTTCTGTACGTGGGTGTATGTATGTCTTTTTTCCGGTCTGCACTCTCACTAGTTTTATCTTGTGAACCAGTGAAGCCAGGGTTATAAAAGTTGCATGTATCACCCACACTTTGAGAAATGAGTTAAGTAGGTTAAAAAAAATTGCATGCATTTTTAACTGCATTTAATTTTATTAAATGGCTCGTCGAAATGCGAATATTTCGTACGGGGACTCGTTCGAGCAGTCGGATCGGATAGAGGCGAAAGCGCATGTGCTGCCAATCACCAGACATGTACTTTCATTTGTTTTGCTACCCGATCAGTCAACGCAAACTTTTTTCCCTCCTCCCACTTCCCATTTAAAAGAGCATAACTTCCTCGCGTAGATGAGTTGGTTTCAAATTAAGGGTAGGAGGTAGCCCTCGATTAGACACTATTAGTATGAGAGAGAGAGAGGTTGAGTTCAAACAGATATGATGTACATCCATAACGTGTCAGTAAAATAAAGAAGAAAAAGAAATATATGTAAAGAAGAAAAAAACATGAGAACACTGGCGGCTTATCAACTCTACATATGTGTACACTGTTCAAATTGTATTATAGATGTTTGGAAGTGATAGCTGGCAATAGAGGTTCTCTACAAATATCGAAAAAGCAGTAAACATAATGTACAACCCTAAGAGCAAAAAAAGTTCTGCTTTATATGTGGTAAAATATGACGGGCCCACTTTCAAATCGTCTTCACTTATCAGAAAAAGTGAACAAATTAGGAAAGATTAATATGTTGAGATTCTGACGTAATATTCTTATTATGATTGTATCTGATTATACTCCTTTGTATCATCCTTGTATCATGTTTGTATTGTCGTAAAGGTAGTCCTTGCCTATCGACTAAATAAAAGATTCTATTCGATTCGATCGATTCGACTCGATTCGATTCGAGATTGAATCATTTTATAAAGAGTGTACAGATTCTCTATAAAACGTTGACGCTGAAGGGGATTCGTTCTCAAAAGTTTAGCTTTTGCTCAATTTAGCTCATAGCATAAAAGAATCGTTCCAAAGAGGGTTTTCTGGTAACATTACGCGGAACTGATTCGATACGTTCGATCGTCGCAGGCACTAAACGGACTATAATGAAGGCGAGCGCCTTCACGATAAGGAAGAACGAATGTCCCATACAATTTAGCAATAGAGGCGACAAAGTGAGAGAGAAAAGTAAAAGAAGCATCGGAGCTCGAATTCCGACCATGCACTGCGGCGATGAAGAATCTTATTCGCTGCTTCCTGTATTTTTCTCCGCCAGTGAAGAACCTTACTCAATGATGCGTGGACAATGGACCTAAGTCACATCTAAGCTAATGGATATAGCTGAAAGCCGAACTAACAACTACTTTTGGTGGGGGGAAAGGGGGCGAAAATTTACGGAGAGAATAATTGCTTAACTGCTTCCTAGTTTATTTTGTCTATAGTTTACAGAGTAACGGCTAGTAAGATGGAAAACGACCAGAAAGATCAGCTTAGTGAGAATTTAAATAAAACATTGACAAAAGCAACCCTGATCGAGTAAAATTACGGCCAGCTAACAAACCGCATCGAAGAAACAACAACGTTCCTCAATATATCGCTGCCTACGGATTGTTAACAACGTTGTGTTGTGGTATTACGGTTCTGTAGAATACTATATGCTTTAAAGTGAGTGATTCCCTTGTTCCAAATATGTTGCCTCCCATGACATCAGAGTTCTATCGTTCTGTTGTCGCTAAAGAAGTTGACGCTGAAAAATTCGCTGAAAAAAAAAAGGTCGAAAAGAAAACTGATGGAACCGATTTTGTGCCATCATATTCCGTTATATTGGGAATTGCTGCTGCAAGAAAAAACACTGTTCCCAATGTGAATTACTCGATAATAAATGGGGCACGCACTTTTGCGTCTGCGCACATGTATAGGCGTTCTTCGTTTGACTTCCGCATATTCACTAAACCGTTCCAAACAAGATGATAGAAAGTGTATATCGTGCAACGCACCTTTCAATGTTTGTCAACTGGAAAAAAAAACCTCAGGATTGTTAATCATTTTCAATCAGTTCATAAAAGATTTTCATTTTCGTTAAAGAATTTGATTATATCACCTCAAATGTTTTCATCATTTAGCTATTATGAGCAAAACTTTCGCCGTCGGCAAAGCATATAAATAGTAGTGAAATTGACACATTACTATTTGTATGTTCGGTACACGAGAAATGATACAAAAAATATCAGCCTAAAAAGTGCCTTAAGGCAGTGAGAGCATAATGCGAGTGCTACCGAAGAGTAAAAAAAAACGATAACACTTGAACGAACGCTAAAATATAACTCGCTAAAATAACTGAACAACTGCATAACAGCGGTAACACATCATTAAGTACACTCGAATAAGAACGGGAATAAGAAAAACCTCTAGAAATAACAACTAATCGAACTCGTTGTCAGCAATGACTCTTCACACGCGCAAGTTCAACTGCCTTATAAAGTCGGGCGCATTCATTATAAATGAGTGGATAATTTTATAAACATCCTCTTGAATAATTACTTCGCTGCATTAGCCAACCGNAGAAGGATTAGAGACTAAAACGCTCTCTTTCAGGTGCAAACAAGATTAAATTTTTTTTTTTTAAAACATTTTAGCTAGGAACTTGTCTCTCCCTAAAATTAAGAGCTTTTGCATCAAAGCGCCATTCAAACCCTGCGCATGCGAAATTTACGTTTATGACTATTTAAAGCACTTTTTTTTTTCTCAGTTTTCATTTCAATTGTGGAAGCTTCTTTTCCTTCATTTTTACTAAATTTTTTGATGATCGTCCACTGTTTATTGTGTTCTCTATTTTTAATGTGACGTTCGACTTCGATGGTCTTATACTGCTATTCCCAATCAACAAGTTCATACCACCTCAACCTTTCCAGCACATTTAAGAAATAGATTTCATAGTAGTAATTAAAACAAATAAAAACAATTATCCACCAAAAATCAAAAAAATAAATTTTTCAATATGAGGGAATCCTTAAAAAAATGGATAGAGTTGAATCTGGAAAGCAAATATAAACTCTGATGCTTGTTTGCATACGATATGGTTCTCGCATTCGAAAGCTCACACATTCATACGTAATTTCATCTCAGCCAAATTTATGAAAGAGTGGATGAAAACAAGTTTGCATACATTCAGAACAACAACACAGCAATATATGAGGCTATATAAAAGCAAATGATCAACGGCATCTTATCGTTGAATATCTAATGACAGTTGTTGTTATCTCATTGTTGATTACCTCAGTATTACTGACTGTTTTCAGATACACCGTAAAACACCTTAAACACCTAGGACACCTTAAAACACAGGTTACGCTATAGGATCAATTCTAAATACAGGGTCCGCACTCAGAATTATTTCAGAATTAATTCTGTAGCGTTTTATCTTGCGAAAAATTCTTCCAATTCCAAGCGCAGCGGAACTGCATGCAGCATAACATTAAAATGCAAACGTGCACATACTTCGTATACGTATAGATCAACATCGAGCTTCGGTATCCCCTCGCCGGTCACACCATTTTCGGATCAAACTTTGCCAAGTTATGAACGTTCATGCCAACTTTTACGGGCCACCATTTCTGAAGCGAAATTTCGCGGGCCGCCATTCTTGAGCAAAAAAAAACTATTCAACAATGAGAATACAAATGTTCTTGGTGGGCCGTAAAGATTGAAAAGCCAAATATACAGAAAACTTCACGACTCTAAACGACTGTGCTCTTGAAAATTTTAAATTTTTATTGCAATTTTTGGAAAAAATTTCAAATCTTTGCAAGAGTTGTTGATTTGACAGCTGCAGGCCGCTACTAATAAAAGCTGAAAATTACGAGCAACCCCCTCTCCGACTGAGTGCATGAAGAAGAGATGCCCTTATATGACGTACACAGTTGAGTTTCTGAGCGTGTAGCCATCACAAGGCAACAAACAACTCTACTATGTGCAGCCGGGCATAATCGATTTTATCTGCGTAAATATTTACGTCATGTGCCCAGAGTACAAAAACGCATAAATGCTTTTGTGGATTATAAAATGTAGATTTCCGCACATTCCTCCATTTTAGGGTTCTCAACATGCGCAACGGAGTAGAGCCATAAACGGATATGACGATGGACAACTTTTCCTGTTGGCTCGTCGCCCACCTCAAACTCTCCTTATGAAAATTTCGAAACAGCAACCGGGATGGATGGATAAACGAAAATAATCGTGGGTGAATAATTAATGAAAGTTCGTTGGTTAGCAGCCGTTCGACTATTGACATCGACATCGTAGAGGACAAAAAGCCTACAGGAGCTAAGTGAGATAGATGATGGTCGCACGCGTTCAGCTACCGTTTGTGGAATCCACACACAATGGCAACACCAAGCAAACCTTAAAGTTGGCACGGCCAACTATCCCCCTCCCCCCTCTTCTGTCTTCTGCACGAGGTGGAATCAACCATCATGCAGCATTACTGTGAACTTTTCAGTTTGTACATATGCGTAGTACATTAGTAAGTTGGACCAGAACAATTATATGAACCATACACGTTACCGGAGGAAAGGTAGGAGGAAGGAATTTTCCTACCCCGAGACCGAGATTAGTTGTGCAAATGGCACAATCCGTTCCCTCAGCATGGAAATTGCATATCTGTGTTATGTAATTGCACCTTTGTTGTCAAACGCGTCCGGTTGTTAGCGCTTCCGCGTCTCACCGGTGACGCGAATATGGCTCGCAAATTATGGCACATCAACGATGACGGCCGCTGGTGAAACACTACTTTTTCAGATAAAAATTTCTCTCAGAATTAAGAGCTTTTGCATCAAAGCGCCATTCAAACCCTGCGCATGCGAAATTTACGTTTATGACTATTTAAAGCACTTTTTTTTTCTCAGTTTTCATTTCAATTGTGGAAGCTTCTTTTCCTTCATTTTTACTAAATTTTTTGATGATCGTCCACTGTTTATTGTGTTCTCTATTTTTAATGTGACGTTCGACTTCGATGGTCTTATACTGCTATTCCCAATCAACAAGTTCACACCACCTCAACCTTTCCAGCACATTTAAGAAATAGATTTCATAGTAGTAATTAAAACAAATAAAAACAATTATCCACCAAAAATCAAAAAAATAAATTTTTCAATATGAGGGAATCCTTAAAAAAATGGATAGAGTTGAATCTGGAAAGCAAATATAAACTCTGATGCTTGTTTGCATACGATATGGTTCTCGCATTCGAAAGCTCACACATTCATACGTAATTTCATCTCAGCCAAATTTATGAAAGAGTGGATGAAAACAAGTTTGCATACATTCAGAACAACAACACAGCAATATATGAGGCTATATAAAAGCAAATGATCAACGGCATCTTATCGTTGAATATCTAATGACAGTTGTTGTTATCTCATTGTTGATTACCTCAGTATTACTGACTGTTTTCAGATACACCGTAAAACACCTTAAACACCTAGGACACCTTAAAACACAGGTTACGCTATAGGATCAATTCTAAATACAGGGTCCGCACTCAGAATTATTTCAGAATTAATTCTGTAGCGTTTTATCTTGCGAAAAATTCTTCCAATTCCAAGCGCAGCGGAACTGCATGCAGCATAACATTAAAATGCAAACGTGCACATACTTCGTATACGTATAGATCAACATCGAGCTTCGGTATCCCCTCGCCGGTCACACCATTTTCGGATCAAACTTTGCCAAGTTATGAACGTTCATGCCAACTTTTACGGGCCACCATTTCTGAAGCGAAATTTCGCGGGCCGCCATTCTTGAGCAAAAAAAACTATTCAACAATGAGAATACAAATGTTCTTGGTGGGCCGTAAAGATTGAAAAGCCAAATATACAGAAAACTTCACGACTCTAAAAACGACTGCTCTTGAAAATTTTAAATTTTTATTGCAATTTTTGGAAAAAATTTCAAATCTTTGCAAGAGTTGTTGATTTGACAGCTGCAGGCCGCTACTAATAAAAGCTGAAAATTACGAGCAACCCCCTCTCCGACTGAGTGCATGAAGAAGAGATGCCCTTATATGACGTACACAGTTGAGTTTCTGAGCGTGTAGCCATCACAAGGCAACAAACAACTCTACTATGTGCAGCCGGGCATAATCGATTTTATCTGCGTAAATATTTACGTCATGTGCCCAGAGTACAAAAACGCATAAATGCTTTTGTGGATTATAAAATGTAGATTTCCGCACATTCCTCCATTTTAGGGTTCTCAACATGCGCAACGGAGTAGAGCCATAAACGGATATGACGATGGACAACTTTTCCTGTTGGCTCGTCGCCCACCTCAAACTCTCCTTATGAAAATTTCGAAACAGCAACCGGGATGGATGGATAAACGAAAATAATCGTGGGTGAATAATTAATGAAAGTTCGTTGGTTAGCAGCCGTTCGACTATTGACATCGACATCGTAGAGGACAAAAAGCCTACAGGAGCTAAGTGAGATAGATGATGGTCGCACGCGTTCAGCTACCGTTTGTGGAATCCACACACAATGGCAACACCAAGCAAACCTTAAAGTTGGCACGGCCAACTATCCCCCTCCCCCCTCTTCTGTCTTCTGCACGAGGTGGAATCAACCATCATGCAGCATTACTGTGAACTTTTCAGTTTGTACATATGCGTAGTACATTAGTAAGTTGGACCAGAACAATTATATGAACCATACACGTTACCGGAGGAAAGGTAGGAGGAAGGAATTTTCCTACCCCGAGACCGAGATTAGTTGTGCAAATGGCACAATCCGTTCCCTCAGCATGGAAATTGCATATCTGTGTTATGTAATTGCACCTTTGTTGTCAAACGCGTCCGGTTGTTAGCGCTTCCGCGTCTCACCGGTGACGCGAATATGGCTCGCAAATTATGGCACATCAACGATGACGGCCGCTGGTGAAACACTACTTTTTCAGATAAAAATTTCTCTCAGATTTTGCAACGGCATCACATGCAAATCGATTCCCTCAAACTCTCAAATATGCCGTTGTTTTTTTCCTGTGACGTTTTTTTTCTCGAGTTATGGTCACTTGAAATTTTCTATTTCCTCCCCCTCCCCCCCCCCTTC